>VWYP01007063.1:129035-187576 GCA_013400435.1 Pycnonotus jocosus | reverse complement strand
TATATAAATATTCAAAGATTCAAATGAATTTGCGGACACTAATTAATTAGAATACAACTAAACCTGTCAGAGTTCAAGGAGCATCTGGACAATGCTATTAGTCATAGGATTTATTTTTAGGTAGCCCTGTGAGAAACAGGGAGCTGATCCTTATGAGACCCTTCCAACATAAGATATTCTATGATTCAGTGAACTATGCAGAAGTTGTGGGGGAAGGATACAAAAACTACTTTTGTTTAGAATTTACAGTAACAGACAAAGGAGATTTTTGCAGTAATTTGAAGACAAAGGTATGGATAAATGGTTTCTAGGCACAGCAATATCTCCTGCTCTCCAAGTAGGTATCAACATCTCCCCTAAGCCAATGAATGACTGCTCAGACTCATCCAGACTATCAGCTAATCAAATAGTTTTTGCCATCTCAGTTACATAAGTTTCCTATTACTGTGTATCACTGTAGAACATGGAGGGATGAAAAGGAGAAATTATTTGTACCATGGGAAAAACTAGAAAAAGACAGAAGACACCAAGACCTGCTCTTAGCCTTCCATTGCACTTGGAAATAAACACATCTAAGTTCACAAAAGACAGAAATAGTTCAGTATTCTTGATTGTTCTCTGAAAGTAATTTAAAGCCAAGAAGGAGAAACTGAACAAGCAATGTTTAATTTCCAAGAGACAGCCAACAGCTTACAGCAAATGAATAAAACTAATAACTGTAGTAAAACACATCAAGAAAACAAGATTATTTATCTGTCTCTATTGAACTGTATATAAATCTTTTCATGAAAGCTGAGCAAAGAAACCAAACTTGGTAAATTTTTCAGAGCACTGTCAACATAAAAAACATCTATGTTTGTGCCAATTATCCATCCTAAGTTCAACAGTCAGCCAACACACATGAACTTAATCACTGATCTATATTTGAGATACAATATGACCATCCTGAGAGCATTAACTGCATAGTAAAAATAAACTGCATTTAAATATTTTGTAATGAATAAAGCTTGTTTATAGCCAAGGCACTTTTAGTGACTCTTTCTAAACATAATCTTACTTTGTCTAGAACTATATTCTCTAAAGCCGGTTGGTCTTCTCCATCTAGTGGGTGTGAGGTAACCAGAGGTGAGGGACTGGTTGTGTCTGGTGCTACCATAAGACGAAACCTATCCAAGAGCGAGTAGAGTCTTTGGTGTCTGAAAACAGAAGAACACAGCAGCAGAGAGCTATCTTAGTTTTGGAAATAATTTAAAAATAGAAAGATATCCAGTGACTCAATTCTAAGCCTAGGAAAGAAAATCAGTACGGTCTTCAATTTCTTGTTAGATACATGCAGCCATATGATGCGAACTCTCTTCAGGTATCAGAGGCCAAAATTAATTAACTCAGCACCACCAACAAATAAAGATTTAATTTTAACTTAGCGTTAAAATGTGTGACATACTTAAGCTTAAAACACAGCTTTCTTTATCCAGCTAATCTTTTATATGAGTAAGAAGAATTAAAGTTAGTGTACAGATTATTTGACTGCAAAAAAACCCATGTTAACAGATGCTAATCAAAAATCCACTAAAACTATACTTGTATTTAAAAAAAAAGATCCCTCACTATACTAAAAACTCCAGTTTCTGGATTTATGTCAGTGTCAGAGATTTTTTTTCCTTTTTTGGTGCAGTTTTTTTTTTTGGTTTGAGTTTTTCTAAAAATTCTATTACTGCTATCAAGAACTTATACAAAGAATTTTTTGAGTCTTTTTAAAAAATTAAATAGAATATTACCTATGTAGGCACATTACTATTGATCTACTGCTGCTTCACATTTTAGGTTCTTTCCCCTACTTATTTCAGTCAACAGATATTAACCTCAAACAGCAATGACAAGAGGAGTAAATAAGCATTTTTCCAACATCAAATGGAAGTTTTTCAAAAAGTGAGTTATTTGCTCCTTTTTATACCAGCAGTTTAAACAGCCAGGAGACTAAACAGTTAAAACTTTTAACACAGTTGTCTGGGAGGAAAAAAAAAAAACACAACAAAAAAAACCCCACAAAAAAACCCAAGCCCACTTAGCTTGAACTGACAATATTTTGCAAGTTTGAAGAAAATAAAGTTGGCTTTAGTAAAATAGATTTTGTCAAGAAATTAATTTGCAGCTGCTGTCTCTCAAAAGTTAAATACTGAGTGGGATGCAGGAAAGAGAATTTGAGGTAACCCTGTAGAGCTTGCTTTAGTTCTTAAGTAGTTCTTACTGCAAATTCAACACAGCCAACACAACTGCCCCTTGGGCCAGAACATGCCAGTATCTTATTAGAAGCTTTACTCCTGGTTTACCCCCAAAACAACCACTATCTGACCTCTAGGAAAAAAGCCAAAATACAGGAAAACACAGTTAACATGACTTGTATTAGAACATTACTTAGTTTGACATTTTACTGGTATTATCGGCATTATTTACCTTGCTGCTAATCCACTGTTTTGAAGGTACTCCTGAATTCTATCCAGTTCTTCAACTGGTAACTGAGCAATGCTGTTCTATAGGAAAGAATCACAAGAATTTTACAAGACAGATATATATAAAATCCCCCAAAATACTTTTACCAGATTAACAAAGTTACAAGCACATAAAGTGAAATAAAGTAAACATTCACACATCTACGTACTAAAAAAAAGTTTGTCAAATGAAATCGCTTAATCATATTTTGATGTACTTTAAATTACTGATCTTGCTAACACTGGTATCACCCAAAGTGCTTCCCAGGCATGGATTTCTCTGTACCTGCAGAGTTGCTGCCAGCAGCATCTCCACACGGCGGCAGGCCAGCGTGTCCACCATGCGGGCCAGCACACGGAATGGAGTGCACAGCAGCTTGTCCACGTACAGCGTCAGCACAGCCCCCGACTGGCTCAGGTGGATTCCCTCCAAGCACTGCAAGGTCTTCTTCAGGGCTGTGGGCTACATGTTCAAACAGCATGAAACAGACAAAAAAAAATTACAATCAGTTTGGAATACAAAGATCTTAAAGCTAAAGAAAAAGACACTCAGAAAAAATTATAGCAGAAAACCACCTGATCAATATAATCACCTCTGTGTGAATGAGTTATTGGGTTGTTTAATGAACACTAAGTTGTTTGATGTGTAGCTGTAAAAGCTTACTTTTACAAGAGTAAGCAAAGAGCAAAACTTTCTGGGGAAAAAAGTTAGAGATTTAAGCAAAATTGCAAAAAGCTTTGAACACCATGAGAAGTTTCAACTCATTCTGGAAGAAGGCAGGAATATGTGCACAGTCAAGACATGTGACAGTAGAGAAATCCAGACAATCCTTGGGGATTTTTTGAGCATATGTTAAGAAACAGCAGTAGCAACTCCGGATCAAAAGGGTGTGCAAATAATTTTTTAAACTTCTTTTGTTTTTTTTGAGTATGAGCACCAATTCACCACTAACATTCTAAAAGGAGAAACACAAAGACAAGCTAGCTTGACTCATGAAAACAATCTTGGTTTAGTGCAGTCTGTTAATACCAGCTGTTTTAATTTTACTGTCTTTCCTGATAACCACCAAGCATTTCACACAGTGCCTACATCTTCCATTAAAACATATTCAGTTTAGTTCATTCTACTGATTCTCAGCTACTGAAGCCCAGACTAATATCACGTAACTTTAAAGCTGCCCTAGACTTGCACAGAGACAATGGAAAGAGATAGGAAACAGCACTGAAGCTACTCGGGGTGCAGGTGGCACAATTATCTCTAGATTATTACCACATTACTCACAATTATCTCTAGAGAAAGTCCAGCAAATGACATTTCCCATGATTAAGAGAGATGCATACAACCTTACAACCCTATAGAACATCACCCACTCCTTCTAAGTTGAAGACTAAAATAATAAACAGAAATAATACTCTGAATTTCTCAGTGATTTTCCCTCACCAAGAGGCTACAACTTTTGAAACAGATCAATGGGGAGGGCATGAGCTCACAAATCATTTTCACCTTGCCAGGGCCTATGAAGATGGACTGGTTCCTACTCCTGCTTCTGTAGTTAGTTTGCTATCTGCACTACTAAGGCACTGAAATCAAACTTGAAAGTTACAACTTTCATTTATCCATCAGACATTGATTATGTGGGATAATATCCACAAAGGAAGAAAAGCAGCTTAACCATCTTCACTTGAATTCATAGATTTGATGGACTGGAACACATCTAACACTGAAGTTGCTAATATAAGGTTTGCTGCTTGCATTTTTAAGTAAGTGATTTTAAAAATAAATTTAGAAGTCGATAAATGACCCAGAAATGTCAAACTTTGCATACTTATCAGTTAAACTTATGCTGACATGAAGTGACTCTATTCTTTACAAGAAGTCAAAAAGTTAAACTTACAGCTGCAAGATTCTCACACCGTGACTGAATGGCCTGGATGAAGAGACCACTGGCTGCTGAATTCCTGTGAACAGCACTGATAAAATCTTGCACTGGAGGTTCATGGGACAGATTAATCAAGTCTTGAACATGATTCACAATAAGCCAGGTCAGGTGTTCTGAATCATGTAGGTTTTGACACTACAGGGAAAAAAAAAATCTGATTGCAATAACACCAATGCTAAGATTTTAATTACTAAACATGACACAACATAAAGCTTCTCAGAAGTAATTCTGGTAGCTAAATAATGGCATAGAGTGTCTGTATCTTAATACCACCATCATTGTTCTTACATGATAAATTTTCCAAATGTTTTGCTCTTGTTGCAAATTAAGGTATTTACTATGAAGGTACAACTTATTTTTCTAAAAACACTAAAAAACAAGTTTAGAAAAAAGTAAATTAAGAAGGCTGATTCAAAGATGCTGCTTTTAAGGAAATGGTGTTTGAAATAAACATGCACACAGTTGTCTTGTAAAATGTGATTTTCATCTAGGCTTCCTAAAGATTTCTTATTACTACTGACCTTCAACACAAAATGAAGAATTTCTGGAAAGCAAATCCAAAGAGATCTGTCAATAATTAAAGTCAAATCTCTAAAGGCTTGTGTATATCGACAAGCAGTGGAATGCAACACAAAAATATCGTTAACCAGGCAATGTTGAGAGCTTGTACAGTACCTCAGTAAGGAGGTTCTGGAGGATTTTACCTTGGATGACCTCTAATCTGACTCTAGTGACTGTCCATTAGTACTTGAAGTGCTTCCTAAACACAGCTTTCTGTTCAGTTGAACCTGAAAGGAACGCAGTTTCCTCTCCTCAAAACTGATCTGAGGTGCTAAGCCAAGTGCAATACCTCCTACTACTGAAGATTCACTTCAAAAGTTCCCAATGAACTAGAACTCTAATACTAAGGCAGCAAAAGGCCAAAGCCACAGAAATTGTTCTCACTGGAGAACCAAAATGGAAGTCTAAATGTCAATGTAAAACCTCTTTTCTTGCAGTGTAGAGATGGAAATTTGTTGTCTTCTGGACACTATGCACTGACAACTGATGTTGCTAAGTCCAGAACTACTCAGTGTGCTCCAGGCACATCCCAAGTAAGGGATGTGATACCCAGAAGGTTATTCTATTACCCACCAGGTAAACACTTTAAAAGCCAAGAGAACTCTCAGTTCAGAACAGAAAATGCCAAATGAGGTCATATCTAAGCTTACAGAAGCACCATCTGAAAATAAAATTACTAGTTTCACAGATCTTCATTTTTCACTTCACACGCTTCACTTTTCCGTTAACGTACATCAGTAATAAATGATTGTCAGCATCATAAAACAACTCAAAACTGTAGTTATAAAAGTCACAATTCAAAACTTACAACATAGTCACAAAAGAGAATGAGTGCTCCTCTTCTGACTATCTCACGATTGCACATGCCACGCTTAGATTCCAAGTCAGATTCATCACTGTCTCCAGATATGTGAGGGCTAAGCAATTTGGTAGTAGAAAGGCTGTGTCGCCTGCAAAAAGCACATTATATGTTGTTATTTTTTCTTAGTATGGCTACTGAAACATGAACAACCAAAGTGCTTGGAGTATCCTACCAATGTCCATATATAACAGGTCTTTCCCTGTTAACTTCATTCAAATATTACACTTCCTTGAAGTAGACACTTTGCTTTCCATCAGATCTTTGTTTTTTAACAATTGTAGTATTGCTTATTACTTCCTCAGACAGTCTAAAGAACTAAATGAGTTATTTAAAAGAAAAACTCAGGCTGTTGTAGCTCTGCTAGGATAGTAGAACCTACCACTGTATTTTCTTCTTAAACCAAACCAGTGCTCTTGAGCACTTAGTCTAGCATCAGATTAAAAGTGATGCTCAACCCAGAAAAGAGATAATACTGGTAAATTTAAAAAAAAAAAATTACTGCTATTTTAGTTCATAGAATCATCAAATTTGCCTGTGAGATCATCAAATCCAACCTTTAACCTAGCACCACATTATGGCTCATCACTAAGCCATATGCTGAAGTGCCACATCCACATAACTTTTCAACACTTCAGGGATGCTGATTCTACCCTTCCCTAGACAGCCTTTTCCAATGCCTGAGTAGTTGCCCTGCTTTGCTCATAATCCTGGTAATTCTATATTTCCACAAATTAGAATAATACATTTTCAATACGTAAGGTTGAACTGAAGCAAGAATCTCACATCTGTGAAAGTATTGATGCACTTCAGCTGCAGCTCAAGACGAGACTGTCCAACACTGACTGCACAAGCACTAGAAATGTCTCTCAAATCATTTGTTCACCTCCCTCTACAGTTGAAACAGAGGAATACCCATACTCACAGGAGGTCCCTTCATCATCCACTGAGGACAAATCCTTCCAATACCTGACAGGTGGGATAAACTAACTTCAGACCACAAGAATACTAATTTTAGAACCAATCTCCAAATTTCAGACAACTAGTGTTAAGTGAGGTTATTACAGTGCTCAATGCTAATGAATCAGCATGGTGCTAATACCATGTTTTGATAGCATTTAGCAAGAGAGCCACTGAGAACAGATAATCCTGTAGCTACAGTTACAGTTATATGATCAGATTGTATTGTCACAAATGCAACAGTGTCCCTCATCTCCACTGGCCAGTTATTTCCTAGAAAGTGCAATACGAGGTCTCCAAATAAACATGAAACACTGAGTATTTTGCTATAGTTATTTTCAGTTTTAATAAAAAGTAGTACACAGATGAAGCTTTCTTGCCTTAGAAGTGGAGAGATTACCTGGCAGTTCTTCTGAGGAGCAACTGAGTGCAGGACATGCTTCCTTAGTTTGGAAGTCACACCAGTATCAGAACAGACAATATGTACACACAAAGTAAATACCTAACTACACATCATAATCCAAGCAGCACCATTCAATATGCTGACAGACTTGGCAGAAAGCAGCTGGATTGTTTTAATATGATTTTATAAAATATAATTATATGAAACACACTACTAGGGAACAAAACCAAAACTTACTTTGGTGTTTGATGCACTTCTGACCACCAGTTGTAGTTGGTATAATTGACAAGAAGCAAGATGTGACACCAGAGGAGAACTAAAGAAGGATGAGTAGGAATCATGGACTGAACAAGGTCACTCAGACTTTCAAGCGTATAGAAACTACCATCAGATCCATCTCCTGTAAAAAGTCTGGTGGCTGCAGCTGTGATTCTTCTAAACATCCCTGCAAACAATAAAACCATGTTAGAGTAATAATAAAGCTCTAGTCTGAATTCTGAAGTTTTACAATTATTCAGGGTAGAATTCCTGCAAGAAAGATAAATTCTAAGCAATTTTACAAATTTAAGGAATGTGATGAAGTTTGCCCAAGGGCAGTGTGTAAATCAGAAATGACCATCTCTTAGAGTCAATACATCACGTTCAGATAGGTTTCATGACAATTCTCATTTATCTGACACATGAAAACCTTCATTAAACTTAAAACTGTCACCTGTGGACCAGGGTTAGTTTGTTCACAAATTAAAACACAGATGTTCTACTTAAGAACCATGAGATAACTACTACTCTGCATGTTAAGGAAGAACATCTGCAAGTATCCTACTCCAGAGGATGGCTTTCCAAACACATTTAGTTGAAACTAAATTTATTCTCCTTCATCCAATTTTTGAAGTGCAAAAATTAGGTATTTCTGCCACTACTCTGAAAACAGAACACTCAGCAAAAAAGAAGAATTTTGCTTACTGATTTGCTGATTCTGTGTTTGTATGCCAAAACAAAGGTTGGGGGGAAAAAGAAATTAGAAAATTGTGGGAAAACAAGAAAAGTTGTCTAAAGGCACAAGACTTTTTGAGTTGAGAAGATAAGATCAGGGCAAAAAACAAGTATCTTCAGAGTCACTTAGACACCAAGAGCTAATCAGAATAATGAAGGAAATCTGTAGTGTTACTTGCTTTCCTTGCCAGACATACAGAAGAATGCAGCTGTAAATTCCACAGCCATGTGGACCAATTTAAGCTGCCCCCCAGGACTGACAAATACACAATGTAAATAGTAAAGAATGGGAAAATTAGCTGAGTCTCAAATCTCTGGTTCCACTTACTAGCAAAGCAGTGCTAGCCCCATACCAGCTCTCTGCATTTGCAGAAACTACACCATCTAGTGACTTCTTACAGTCATAAAAGCCATTGCATGCTCATCTTTTTACTTTGTCCATGCCTATTATTTCTAACTTCAAAGGAATACATTGAGAATGTTCACTTATAATCTAGTAGCTTCCTACAGTTGGAAACACAGGAGTCAGCAATGCTCACATTCTGAAAAAACTGCGACAGGTGAGAAGACAAAACATGCAAGTAGAACAGTGGTTAGAAATGACAGAATACAGCCTATGTTTCCAGACACAAATTGCTGTAAGCTACACCCATAGTTAGGAGAATGTAACTTAAAGAGAAAATAATTACAGAGGTTCTAACTGAACAAAAGAAAAGTAATACAAATTCAGGCAGTTAGTTAATCCTCAACCAAAATAAATACGTTATGACATGAAAATACAGCCCAGGTGTCTGAATAACTTTTCTCTTATTCTGTTACTCCATACAGGTACTAGTGGTAATAATATACCTTAAGTTATTTGTAGTTTTACTTTAAATTAATTTATAGAGATCATCCAATCCACATATCCCAATGCTCTGCATGAGTATTTTAATATTTAATTTTGCATGAAAATTTCTACATAATCCCTGGCAAGACTCCCAGTGCAGCCTGGAAGCCAGTCACAGCAGCAGAACTAGCTGAGCCTTCCCTTCAATTATCCCCAGCTCCCACGGCGGGAGAACCCACTGCCCCAATTTCAATCACCAGCTTCATTTTCTGATTTCACTGCTCCTGGCTTCACACCATTTAATCACTTTATGCCAAAACACCCTGGTGTAAGTTATTTGTTATAATATTTGATTCAAATATTTCTCCTAAAATAAGTTAATATATAATTAAAAATATATATTAGTATAACTACATAATTTTATATAATGAAATGGTATAAAAACATATTAACATTATTACTGCAACAAACACGTGGGAAGAGAACTGTCACACTGTATGTCCAGAGTTCTGGGCCCTAAAGCACATCTAAAACAAAGATTATTTTGTGCTTCTTCCTGAGTCTTTGCATCAAGAACCTTGGTTTACACGACTCCCATTTTACAGACCGAGGCAACAGAATGCAGAGATCCTTGTCCCATGGCTACAATGAAGCCTATGGAGAACCAGGGACTTGTGCCAACACCTTTTAAATTGCAGTCAACAAAGAGTAAATTAAGGCTGCATTTCATTTGCAAGCTCAAAATCACAAGGCAAAAAAAGCAGTTACAGCAAAGAAAGAATAAAAGAAAGGCAAGACAGTACCACTATTCAGAAAATTAGGCTAAAGAATCAAGCTGTGGACTAAGGAATTACCAAAGGGTATCCAGCACAAGAAAATTTCCAAACCTGAAGAAAAGAACTCAAGACCAGCTAGGTGGAAGAGTGCCACCTTTCCTGGTTTTCTGGGGTGGGTTTTTTGGGTTACTTTTTGGGTTAGTTTTTTTGTTTGGCTTGTTGGGGTTTTATTCACTTGTTTGTTTTATGTATTTTTATTAATTATGGCAAAACCCAGGAGCCTTCCTTGTTGTGAGTCTGAGCTAGTGGTCTGTGACTCAGTATTTTAAGCTAGACATACCAACCAACCTCCAAACTGAGACAAAACATGAGAAATATAGCCACAAATTTTGAATGCTTTGTGGTTTTTTGGACTGAAAAATTTTAGATAGTTAAAAGGAGAGACGAAAAGTCACTACTTACATCTTGTTCCATAAAGGCAGAAGGAATGTGCAAAATGTGCCCTATATGCATGAGCACTGAGTTTGGTAAGTTCTCTACATGAAGTGAGATATAACATCTTCAGCACTTACATATTCTTTCTCAGTAGTTCAATGCATTTATGAGTTGTCTTGGAACTTAAAAACCACCCTACCACTGCATGCTATGACATGGGCAACATTTCAAGTATTACCTGATTTGAAGATATGTATTAAGCACATAAGCAGCGTGCCCAGCTCCTGGCAGTAGAAAGTATGTTGCTGCTCATTCATGTCCACTTTTAATTGCTTGGTAACAATATCTTCCAGTAGAATGCCAACGAGCTGTAGTAAAAATCTTGAAAAACACACATATAAAATCAATAGGAAAACTAGCAATCCTTCACAAAAAAGATGAGGTTAACTTATGGAACTTTGGCTTGAAAATAAAATATGAAGTTCTTGTCCATTCATCCTAAATAACATACTAAATTAAATGCTACAGAACAGGTCAACCTAAAACAAATATGATGCCATATGATCACAAGCACTTCAATAATTATTAAAATATTAAATCTAGATTATCTCTCATCAGCTACAGTCACAGTAGCATCCATACACTGGCCCAACTCATAAAGCAAATATTCAGAATGCTGTCTTTATAGTGATTTTCTAAAAGCAATTGAGCTAAACCAAACTAAACACAATCTGTGACAGTTGCCACAGCTCAGCTGAGCTGGGGTAATTCAGCAAGGCACAGTAACTCACCTGTTTACCTCACCTAATCTATCCACACTCTACTACACAGGTTCTTTATCAAACCTTCAGCTGGGACAATGTGTGGTGTCAAAAGAAGTACTAAAAGAGGCCATCTATGGAAAACCATCCTTGCTCCTGGCCATAACCATTACTCCATTACTTACATCACTGCTGTTGGACACAGTAAGGTCACAGTATGGGTGTCCAGAAGACCCCTCTACCACCACCCTCAGAGTGAGCTGAATGACATGAAACAGCATTCTATTGCTACTTGAAGTTCTCTACTTGAGTAAAATGTTATTATTTTCTTAAACAGCTAGTTCAAATGTTTGCCACCACATTAAAACATAATGCCTTAATAACAAACATTATGTCAACATAATACTGCTGCTGCCTCTCCACGCTTCTTCTGCTTGAATTTTGTCACTGTTCAAAGACCAACATGGGAAACCAATTGGACAAAGCTGGGTCTTAACAAAAGAAGCAAAAAAAGAGCACGACTAACTCAAGAGATTTGAACCCCACTGCTGCCAAGTTTCTAATACAGAACCTAGGCTTCACTTAAAGGGATGTTTCATCCCCACACAGAAAGGAAAGAAAACAGTGAAGTTTCTGGACCTGATTTTAATAAGTGCAGGATTCACCCATTTAAACAGTTCTATTAGGTCCTTCACTTGGCTTAAGAAGAGGTACTAGAACAACTCAAAGTTTTACTAAAATCTGCTCAGCTTCTCCATCTCTGTCCATCTCAATATTCCTTCCTCTGCATACATTCATCCTGTATCAACTTATTAACAGACTTGATTCCATTCAGAGAAAAGCTTTTTAAGTGTTAAATATTGCCTTTTGCTCTTTGTTTTATATATGTTATGTGTTTATATATCTTAAAAGTTTTATATGTGTTAAATATTGCCTTTTGCTTTGCCTATTGCTCTTTACCTTTCCTCAAGTTATTCAAAAGACAGTGTACCTGGAAAATGTCTCTTCAGGTGGGTATTTCACCTGTTTGACCTCAGTGCGATCCTCTGGTGTGGACATGTTATTTTCTCCACATCTCAGTCTGTTGATTACTTGACATGAAATCAAATATGGTGAGAAGGAAAGCTCTTGTATACGGGATAGAACGATGTCTTCTGTTGACTGTGAAATCAGAACTCTAAGAATAGCTAAAATTCCAGAAATCCACAGCTGAACAGTGCTCACTGATGCCTAACACAAACACAGAAATACAGAAGATTGAATACTTTTGAAGTTAAATAACACAACATAGAAAGGCATTAAAAAATTACCATCACCTTGTAAAAAATCAGACCCTTTTGAGAATGGAGCAAACCAGAAATAAATTTTAAGTTCAGATCTTACAAAATGCTATTCCTGTGGTAACTGGCAAGCTCATGTTCACTGGTAAACAATCTCTCAGCTATAAAAGCAGTACTATTTTAAGAAAAATGTAATTTATCTATTAAATTGCATTCTATTATACTGTAGCAGTACCTTTCTTTACATCCCTGATCCTCAACATACAAAATGAAGGAAATAATTCATAAGCAGAACACTCCTGTATCAAGTGATCCCAGTTGGTAAATCACATTAGTTCTATCCAATTTGTTCCCAAAATCTGCTGCTGGTACTTGAACATCACTTAGCAAATTATTAAAGAAAAATACATTCTCTTTTATTTTGCATTAAAGATACCAGATTCTCTCACCTTTGAAAACAGCAGCTTACCATTGTTTTAGGAGTAACAAACATACTCCTTAAAAGCATGTCCACAGGGCGAAGGGATGAAGGGGCCAAAATTTCAAACAAAGTGTTCAATACTCCCAAAGCATCATGAGAATCTATATGCATCTGTGAAAGAAAAACACAAAACTAATTTCTAACTGTCCACTAAAGGTAACTTCAACACAAGAATAACATTCCATGTTTTAAGTATTTCTATAGCAACCTTTGTGTAATAGAGCTGCTCTTTACAGTACAAAATTCAGAGCAACCAAAAGATAAATTTAAGTTCCACTGCAGGCCTTCCTAGACATGAATTTTTGAGAACACGGACAAGAATCTGTCATATGAAATCCAATGTGCACACCACATGTATTTCATTTGGAGAAACAGGCCTTAATCAGAGAATGAGACCAGAAGATTGACTTGTCATAAAATTTAGAGACTTTTCTCCTCCCTGCACATCCTACCAGGTTTATTTATAGACTGCAATGCTGGTCACGATTAAACTTAAGCAGGTAACTAAAAGAAAAGAAACCTAATCATCCGAAAAGTGAACAGCTACAGTGGTATCAATGCAACAGAGGTAGGATGGCTTACTTGAACAGTTTTTTAGATAAATTATAAAACAATCTACTGCAAAAAGCAAAGGACAGGACTACAAATATAGATGACCCTGTCCTGCTTAAATAATTTGGAAGATGATCATGTGCAGTCACACAGAACAACAGCAATTTCACTTTGTCAGCATTTTAGCTCTGCTCTAAAACTGTTGTCTGATCCTGCCCACTCTCCCCAGCCACAAGATCTCCTCACAGGTTTCCGGAACTGCCATCATGGACCACAGAGTATCTGGGACTGGAGCACCTCTGCTGTGGAGCCAAACTGGGAGAGCTGGGGTTGTTCAGCCTGGAGAAGGCTCTTAACAGCACCTTCCAGTACCTAGAGAGTCTACAAGAGAACTGGAGAGGGACTTTTTGCACAGGCAGGTAGTGACAGGATGAGGGGGAACGGCTTTACACTGAAAGAGGGTGTATTTATATTAGGAAGAAATTCTTTACTGTGAGCATGGTGGGGCACTGGAACAGGCTGCCCAGAGAAAGTATGAGTGTCCCATTCCTGGAAGTGTTCAAAGACAGGCTGGATGGGGCTTTGAGTAATCTGGTCTGCAATTAGACCCACTGTAGCCCCGAGAAAAGTAATTCTGACATTCTATGAACATGGGACAATCTTCACACCATTTAGTAAGTGTTCTGATATAATCACATATCTAAGAGAAACAGAACGACCTTCCTCTGGAGACAGTCTTGATCATACTGCCTAAACTTCATGCATTTAAATATGAACTTCATCACTTCAAAGACTTAAGTTTACCTTGTAGCAATTGTTTTTTCCAGATATAGCAACCACAATTTCAAGAAAATTTGTCTTCGTATAAAAAAAAAGAAAAACAAAACACTCAAAGCCACTACTGATACATACATCACAGCAATTATTTAAGGTGTTTATAGAATTAAAACAATCATATACCTACCTGTTGTTTTGCAAGCATTGGGAGAATGATGTCAGCTATTTGCCGTGACAATCTCTTCCATTTGTCTTCATTTTCTTTATGACACTGTTGCAATACCAAGATGAACATTTCTAGCACCTAAGGAAAAGTAAAAAGTAAGCAAACGTCCATACTAACAAAAAATATTCAAGTAATATCATAGTAGGAAAGAATATTCATTTCAATCATCTACCAAAAAGACAAAAGGGGGGAAAAAACCTCACATTTTTAAAATGCACAACATTTTTAAAACCCCATTTTCAGGTTAAAAGCCTATTCTTAGTTATGAGTTTTTTGGTGGTGGTTTTTAAAGAATTTTCCAGTTACTTTTATAAACTAGAAAAAAAATGTTTGCTTTGTACTTTTTATATGGTATTTGTCAAAAGACTACTCAAACAACTGGAAAAAGAATCATAAATCTAAATACCACACCACTTTTTCAACAAAAAGAAGAGGGAGAAAGAGAAATTTTCCATATGTATACTCTGTCTTGACTCTAGCTCCAATAAAGTTTAAATTTGGTTAACTAAATAAAATAGACATTTTTATGGGGCTCATTCACCTGAGATACGTCACTTTCATAGAAAAGTTTTAAGAAACAACATAATGGTGCACACCAAGCAAGGAGCACTTCTGGTAGCTGGATGTGTTATAGGTTTGAGGGTTACAGAGACCCCACTTTAAAGGACAGGCAGACAAGAGACAAGAGCAAGAATGTTAATATATGAACTGGGAGGGGGAGAGAAGAATCTGTTTCAGTAAACAGGTTAGAGCACTTGTAAAGGAAATTCAGGTAGTTCGTATTAGGGAGATTCCCAGGTGACTTTCTTCCCGAAAAATTTTCTCATGAGAGAGGAGATAGGAGCGATTCCAGGCTGAAAGACTAACTCTGGAGCTCCATGGGTGGCAGCTCCAGTCATAAGAGAAAAAAGTTGAAGTTCCAAAGTCTTGGAACCTCTCAAATGTCCAGGGAAACCGCTGCAGACCATCCCAGCCACAGCCAGGGAACAACAGACCAGCCCAGGGTTGGTTTATACACACTGCACCAGGAGAACAGGGCAGAGTAAGAACTACAAATGGGATGGTGTGGGAAGAGCAGTGCATGGGTAGTCTTTAATAGGTTAAGTGTGTCAGAAGGGGATCTGCCAGCAATTGCAGTACCTTATGTAACACAAAGTTATTCACTATTTCACATCATGTGTCTACAGAGTGTCATTTCATATAGTTACATTAGTCATTTTATGATTATAAAACTACAAATTCAAAAGAAAATGTGGATACACAAAATTACCCCAATCTGAACATGCAGTTCTAACAAATTATTTTGACAAGATGTACTGACTTTTTTCAGAAAATACAGTGCTTACATTAGCATACACTAGAACTGCATTTTCACATTATGAAAGAAAGGCACGTAAGGTTTAAGCACCTAAATAAGCAGTAAGATCCCATGTTGATCATAACACTTCTCTTAAAATTACTTTTATGTTTTTCTCTAAAACAAAGTGTATTGACAAAAGTCATTGTTACACTCCTACAAAGCAGAAACATGTTTTCCAAACCTGTAAAGTCTAGGTCAAAGTAGTAAGTCATAACAAATACCTAATTACCAGTGTCACTCCTTGTTCAAGTAAGTGTTATTCAAGATATTGTTATTGTACAGCAATGCCTAAATCATCTCCAGGCAGCATTTTTCCTAATTTTAAACTTGTCTCCTTTTCCATTTTACTCCCATTCTTTTAAGTTTCTTCTCCTCCACCAACCTCCTGTTTGTTCTGTTTGCAACACAGCCAAGACCATGATCTCAGCCGGAGCTTTTCAGTGCTTTGTTTTCTAGACTTGACTATGAAATTCTACAGATACGTTACTTGACCTGAAATACTGATTTGCAGTGAAGAACCTTTCCCACAACCTTAAAGATCTTTGTATACTCTCTCTCTAAGGAAAGATAACCATGCAGAGTCCAGCTATTCCAGGTTTGTATAGAAAATCATTAATATTTCCTAAAGCACTTTTAGCAGTCACAGCAATGTTACCTTTTCACAGACCACAAAGAGGGACTCTTCCTCCTCCTCTCCTACCTGATGGTACTGGATAAGCCTCAGCAGCATTGACACCACAACTTCCTTCTGAGTTTCCAGCTCTTTTCCAGCATCAGCTTTATTTGTTCCTCTTAACACAAAGAGATCGTGAACAATGGGTTGCAGAGCTGGTATTGCTGAAATGAAATGTATTTGTTTTAGTATGAGACAATCACTCCTGAACAGTGATTTCTTGAACTAACAGTTCAGTTACTAAAAGTAAACTGAGTTCTAGTCCATTAAAGGTTTTACATCCATACCTAAAAAACCACAAACCCCATATTTATCATGCATAATGATGGCTACTTTTTTTTCTTCTTGTAGAAAATTTAAATTATGGACATATTTGCCCATTCTCAGAGCTAAAAAACGGGTATTTTTATGAAGTGTTTCTCAGCAGAATAACTGGAAAGTACGAGAGAGATGCTTCTACTTAAAGGCTGAACGCAGAAGGAAAGAGAAGTGGACCAAAAATTAAAATCAAAGCCTTGCACATACTGCTAGGTTGTGAACTTATTACTGAATAAAGTTTCAAATAAAAGTTTTGTTGCAATTATTGCAATTATGAACAATATAATGTGGAGCAGCAGTCTTAGTATGATATAATAAATTTGCTGAAGGAATTAAGTGAGAAGTATCTCACATCATAAAAGTTACTGTCTTTTGGAATAATCAGTATGATAACAGTTTTCTATAGCTTAGTAGTCAACACTGCATTTATTGCTGAACTATTACTAGCAAGTATCAATGCCTTTTTTCTTTCTTTTTTTTTTTTTTTAATTACCATGCGTAACAGCTTTCCTCCCACTGGCCATGATACCATCACACAGCTGAATGATCTTGGGAATTCCAATTATTTGTTTGGAATGATACCGCTCATAAGACAGCAACACCAGGAAAAAGAAGATATTGGGAATAATTGCTTCAGACTCCCTGAAAACAAAACAAGAAATTTAAGTGTCAAGTTTGAATTGCACAGCTTTTTTCAGTAAAACTCATCTTTTCGCAGTCAAGGCTTTTTTGAAGAATATGTTGTGCTGGTTCCATATAATATTTCATACAATATTTCCATTTTTTTTTGCATAATTTTTGTTCTGTACAATGGGAGTTTTTTCCCAGGGATTTCTTTCAAGCTTTGACCATTACAGTTACTAATATTACAACATACTGTCTAATGTATGTTAGATTATTTCTGCAGAAGATCCACAGAGCAAAAGAAAAACTTCTCTCTTCATTAAAACTCAAGTGTGAAAAAAAATTAGAAATGACTGTAAAATGCCACTGTCTTGCCTATGATCTATTAGGTCCTAGACAATGTGTACTAGGCGGCCAGAGAATATATGGATTCACTCTGAATCCACAACAGGAAGAAGCAATTGCATCTAGCAATGAAATGCTGATTTCTGGAAGCATAGCTTTGGCAGGGTGGCCCAAAGGAATGAGTTTACAATACCAAAATGGAGAAACAAAACAACACAGTTGAAGATTATTATTATTTTCCATGTTACTTCCTGACTTCTTCAGTCACATGGAACCTAAAATATCTGAAAGAGTTACCACTGGAGCCAGAGAATAAATAAGCATATTGCCCAAAAGAGAATCCTCCCTTTCTCATAAGGCAGAAATAACCAGCAAATCTAATCACTGCTTGTGACACATCACTAATCTGTCTTTCAGAACAACACAGCTGCAAAACCTCATTATTCAAAGGATCTTTCCAATTTCATACCTGAACTGTCCTACTTCAATGTATTCAAACTGCTTTAGCACAAATCCAATAAACACCTAAAGAGAGAATAAAGTGTGCATCAGAACAGACATTAATTCCCATTTGAAACCACTCTGACAGTTACAGACAGGCACTGAAAATCATTTGCACTAGGTTATGAAATGTTCCCTCTGCAGTTACAGAAGATGGAGAAACCTATTGAAGCTTATTATAGCTTGCATGAACTTATGCCATGTTTAACCTGTAGTCTGTATATTTTAAGTATAACTTCATCTTCAACTCATGGAATACAGTATTTGAGGTATTACAGTCAAGAAGTTAAGAATCAGCCAAAAATCTAAAACAACATAAAATCTGAAGCACTTACACATGTAAAAGAATTCTCTTTATGAACTTACAGAAAACTTAAGTATCCCAAGTCATGTTTGTTTATAAACCTGAAAATAACTGTAGTAAATAAAACACTTCTAAGTAAACCACTTAAATTTTATGTTACAAATTCACTGCTTCTATGGAAAACTACACAGACTACTGTATTTGCCACTAGCTCCCCTCACTGCCATTAACATCAAAGAAGAGTTGTCAACCATGATGCTCATTATCAGTCATAAGGAAGTCCGCATTCTCAATATGGAAGAAGGTCTTTCCATTTGTAAATCAAGTTTTATTCAACAAAAGTGACTGTATTGTCCACACCATTTTATTCCTAAAGTCAATCACAAAAGCAGCTCTCAAATGGCTATTGCAGAACTCAGAAAGTCATTTACATGGAAAGAAACACCAGAAGTCTGAAGTCATTTGTAGCTGGGGGCAGGAAATTGAATCTCACCCTCCTTTAAGTTTTTGTTTTCACTTATAGTACAATGGTGAGACTGCTGTATGACAATTTGTAAATGTGGTGAGGTACCAACCTGATCTGAATCCAGAAGACAGTAGTTAACTCGCAGCTGAACCAGTTGAGCAAGCAAGTCTAGAACTTGTCTCTGCAGCTGTACCGACGTTGTTGTTGTGTATTGTTTCAATGCTTTTATGACAAGGGGTTCAAATAAACGAATGTGATTGTGAATAGCATTCTGTAATAGAGAGATTTTAAAGTAATCTAACATCTGAACACATCTCTGATTCAAAGCCAACTTAGTTTTAAAAGGAGGAAAAATGTTTTAAATCTAAGGTACAGCTCTTTCAGGAGAACACAGATACAAGTACCTTATCAGCACGATGCTTTGCTGCACTGGAAATGCTAGTTTTCAGCTGTGTAGAAACTTTCTGCAGCACATCAAACCATCTGTTACAAAAAAAAAAATACAAAAAACCCCACACACATTAAAAAAAGTACAACAAATATACTGTCCTTAGATGCATCTTATTGTGCCAATGCCAACTGCTCTTAATCTGCTTGACTGCCTGAAGAGTCTTAGTAAAACCAAAGACCAGAGACAACCTACAACACACTTTGAGCAGAGAAAGATTTTCTAGTCTTTGCTTAGTTATCCTTCTGACTTTCCTTTAACATATTGACTATTTATAAATTAATAATATAGTTAATAGTATACTTTTGAATACAAGCATTTAAAACTATTACGGTTTTTAAAAACTTCAATGATATCCATTTTAATGACTTTGCTTTGGAAAACATTTTAATGATAACTGCATTCAGGATGTCCTCACCAAGACAAGTTACTTTGCTTCAGTCTGTATTTTCAAGCATCACAGCCCCCCAGTGATACTCACATCTATGAAAAACACTAAGAGCAGACTCTAGTTCAAGTTAACACTATAATGTAAGGGAAGGAATTTACCCTGAAGCATCGTGCTCCTGCTCAGCCTGAACCATGTTCCTTAGGCTGGCATCAGCAAGGGCCTGTGTGAAGTGTGTGTATGGAGCCATGAAGCAATAGTGGTAGAGACCCGGCCTCAGATTGGAGGAACCCAAGCGCTGGGCTTTGCCTTGAGCTTTGCTGGGGTTTGAGGATAAGCCATCATACTGAGAAGCCAGATTTGTCCCAAACAATGTTTTCAATAACTAGAGAAGAAAATTGGAAGGAAAAGAAAAGTTAACATTTTGGGAAAAAACCCTTGACTTGTCTCTCACTATACCTAACCTTTAAGGCCTTAAACCTAAATATTTAACTGGAAGCCTGCAAGAAATCCATCACTAAAAGGCAGTCAGTTCTTTGCTTTCTAGGGGTTTTTGATGCAGTTAACTGGCTAAAGGACACTTCTGGTAAGATGGAAACAAGCTTATTTTCTGAACATTGCCTAAAATAGTTCTGTGAATTGGAAGCAATTTAAGAGGAAACTACATTATTCAGACAGGATCAAGTTACAGACCAAGTAATAAAAATGAAAGAAAATATGCTCTGTTTACTCCACCTGGACCACTGTTTCTACATATCACTTTCCTTAAAAGCATGGCCAAAGGACATCATGATTAACATACACATAACACATAAAAAAACCTCTCCTTACCTGCTGTACACACACTGTTGCCATTGTTGGCTCTCTGTTGAAACATGATTTTAGATATCCCAAAATTTCTTCTACACACTAGGAAATTAGAAAAACAAGTGCATTAAATTGCATTTTTCTTAATTATATAAAACAGTAGCACAGGTTTTTGTACTAAGCAAAACTACACTAATTTAAGGGAAATAATGGAATTACATAAAGAAATAAAAATTCAACATTTTCCTCCTAATCTTAAAATACTACAATGTCTAACATCACAGTTAAGGAGAAAAAATATCAAGACACGGGAGAGGGAAGAAGGTAATAAGTCTTCTGACATTTTGTATATTTGACTGTATGAATAGAGAGAATGGCTGAAGGCAAACCATTTGGCCAGGAAGAAAAAATCCTCACGTGAAATTTAAAAAGTAAAAAATTATTCCAGTTTTCAACAGCAGCAATTTAACCTGGAGAACCTGCTTTAGCACTTTATTTAACTTCATAGAAGCACAACACTTCTAGGAGTACTGCCCCTTGGAAGAGCAGCAATTTTGAAATCAGTGATATGTACTTTCTTCCAGTAAGGACCACGGATATTGGACAAGGTAAGTATTAAAGAAAAAAACAAACAAGTCTTATACCTTTCCAATGTCCTGAAGAGTAGCAAGTTCCAAGATTTGAGAGAGAACATCTAAGGCAGACCGTAAGAAACACCCAAACTTCTCATTAGTGTTCTGCAGATCTAAAGTAACCTGTTCCCAGAAAATAAAATCACATATTTCCTTAACAATTACTTGACAAGGAGATACAAATTACTGGAAGACATGGATATTGACACAAAATTATCTTTTGTATAAAATTTCAGAGCATTTCAATCAACACCACTGACAACTTAGGCTGCCTTATGCATTGCTGGAAAAGCAGGACTCCATGCTGACTAAGAAAAAAAATGAATCTTCTTGCTTGAGGAAGGCCTAGGACATTGACAAGCAATGGAGTAGGATGATTCATTTCTGACAAACACAGTAGGTGTAATAAGAACACAGCCCTTGAAGTGTACGTAGCAGATGACCAACTCTCTAGGGAATGCATCTTCTGTCACCTGAACTGAGGAAAAAGCTTTCCCATCATGGAATAAAATGCAGAGAGAATAGACATGGGGATTTATTCAGCATTGCCAAGCCAGCAAAGAGTCATTTGGTACCAGCAATAATGACAGCAGACAAATAACAGGGTGACAATGCCTATCATGGGTTCTTGTTTGGTCAGTTTTTGTTTTTATTGGTGATAGTTGTGATCTTTCTTTAAATTCTTTTTTGTGTGTATAAACTGTTTACACAGGTATACATGTGAGCTGACAGAGGCAGAGCCTGTTTCAAAGAAACAAAGTGATTATCCAACCTCACTGCAGTCTAATCAAACAATGTCATGCAGTACCTTATAATTAGCGTGAGTTGCTTTCAAGACATCATATAACTTCAGGTATGATGGAAGATGATAAAAGCTTCCTACTGAAGATGATTTACTTGTTGGAACAGGTCCTGTGGCATCAGTTTGCCTAGAAGCTTAAAAGAATATCACAGATTAGCACAATATGACTTTTCTAGGTTGCTCATGACATACACAATATAATTTACCACCTCTGCATTATTAAACAGCATGGTTTTTTCAATCCACATGTATATTCCAAAATACAGAAACACACTGTGCACAAGTGGAAAATGAACAGTATTCCAACGATCCAGCCTGCTGTGGTGAGAGAAATTAACCCAGAGGACGTAGTACTGAAGCATGTGTACTATTTACAAAACAGCATTAACAAGTGTTTCCTTCACTCACTAATAAGGAAAGGAAAGGTTTAAAGATTCAGAATCTCATTTCCAAAAGCAAGGTAAGTCACTCCTGCCAAAAGCTGGAAAGCAACTTTCAAATTTCTTTTGAGTAATACACGTGCAAAAATTACTTTAGCCAATAGCTGAGTAGATTCAGAAAAAGTGAGGAAAGGGATTCAGCAGTACTTCGGTTCTGAAAAAGTACAGTAATTTTCAGCTTACAATTAATAAAAACCAAAACAGTGAAGAAGCCCCCACCCACAGCTGCCTTTCCACCAATGCAGTACCCTGCCAGCCTCTTGACCTGAAACTCCAGAAAGGTACTCAGTTTTACTTCTTGTCTCCCTGCTGTAACCATATGGTGTGGGGCAGGTAGATGGAAGGGTTAAACAGGAGTGATGTGCCTACCTGGACTTGCTTCACCACTCTTTTTAGGGCTCATTGGCACAGATGCCTGTTCCACAGACTCCCTCTCTTTCCCCTTTCTCCGGATTGGACTAAGAGAAGGTGGGTTTGTGAGAGAAGGTAATGCTGCCTAGAATTAAAAGAAGCTTTATTAGTTTTGTATGCACAAGCAGTTTTTCTTCTACACAAGTACAAGTATATTCTCTTGTTTAAACTCCCCTTCATTTCATTGTCAGTTAAACAGAAACATTTCAGGTTCAGAACATGAATTTCCTGTGCGAAAAGGAAATAGTTTAATATATTCTCTACTTTACTTTCAACTTCAGCATAGGCCAATGAGATGAAATTTTCAGCTTCAGTATATGCCAATGAGATGAAATTAGAGCTCAATTACTACAGTTCCTTTTGATTCCAGATAAACGAGTGTCAAAATTATTTTTAAACATTTTTAAATTATGAAGAAATTGATCTTAACAATACTGTCGTACAGTTTCTAAATCAGTCTCTAAATGTATATGCCTCAAAAAAAATCTCAAAATTCCCCAAACCTGGAAGCACCTCATATAAGCTGTTTCAGAAGTCAAAATATTTTACAGGATATTCAGAAGATAAAATAGTTCTTTTTAGCCCCAAAAGAAGCTCAGTGCATTACAACCAGCCAACCAACTCAAAATTCAACACATTTCCCAGAGCATGCAATCCAATACTCCATGTACTCTATATACTCTTCACTAAATTAATGTTTCAAGTGAAGTCAGCAGGAAAAGAAGACCCAAAATTTAGGGTAATATTTTGAACACTGCAGAACTAAAGAAAAACCTGTTATGTGAAGTGAAAGATGCTTTTTTTTTTTCATGGTACTTGCTTTACTACAGAGAGTGGAGGCATTATCAAGGAATTAGATACTTGCCTGTATCGTCTGCAATGTGGAGAGGTCTATAGCACAACAGTATTTAAGTCACAATTTTTTTTAAATTATTTTTTTAATGTATACCTTTACTGCTGGACCAGGAGCAACATCATCCATCACATGTGCACAAATATTAATGACCTTCAGCAGATGAGAAAAGAGCTGTTCTACCAAAGTGACAAGAGCCCGATCTGCCAGAGCCGGCCAAGGTTCCTCCTGCTTTGCAGCACCTTGGTTTACATCTTCTTCAGCACTCCACGGATTCTTTAAGCATTTGGGAGCACTAGCTGCAATTTCAGAAAATAGAAGACAAAACTTAAAATTAAGCACCAGAAAATTTTGTAGGCAGATATGGTTATGGTCTCTACATGAACAGAAATTCAATCAGAATTTCAAAGCCAGGAGTAGCTGAACAGTTTAAAACAAAACCAACAAAATTTGAGCTCTTTGTACTCAGCTTGTACTAAGCATGACCTTTGGCAACTGGAGGAAATTTGCAAGTTAGCTACAAAGAGGCAGTTTCTTTTTAAATCTCCTGGGTGCAAGTCCATTCTTTATTTCTTCTGCTTAATTTTGCAAGTTTTTCATGGCGTATAATCAGAATAGAGTGAGCTATGGCCCTTCTAATCCTAATGTTAAAAATATTAGGACAATTCTACTTTTCTTGTCCTGTATTACCTGCAAGCAAGTTTCCAGTCAAAATCAAAGCATCCTGATGTGCTGAGAGGTCCAGTGGGAACCATGCTGACGAAAGCAGAGACAGGACCAAGCCAGCCATACCAATGGTGCAACCCCTCTGAGCTTCATCTGAAGAACTTGGCTGGGAAACACTGGAAATTTAATTTTAGAATGTCATGATATTTTTCCCCCTTTTGGCAAATTAAAAGTCTTGAGAAAACCAACAGTCAAGTAGATTGCTAATCTAATGAAATGACATCTGTGCTACAGAAATACACATTTAACACTCAAATATAACTTCAGAAAGCAATTTGCAGCACAGACCTGACAATACTCTGGTTTCTTTAAGAGCCATTACCTTCTTTTTAGTAGCAAATATCAAGGCTATAGTGACATCTACTGATAAACTGAAGAATTCTGGATTTATTTGCTAACCGCTACAGTCCTGAACTATCACCAGTTAAGTCTTGTGCATATGCAAGGTAGGGATGGGAGACGTTAGCTGTACTATTGCAATGTAACAAGGTAATGCTTTAAAGTGACAAGAAATTAATTAAACAATTGTATTCCATCAAGTCCTCTATATTTTTTGAGTGAACACTATCCAACATGGTAATTTTCTGCTGTATTCTTTATTTTCCTTGACAATAATTAGAAGACCAGATTTTCCCACAGAAGTCAAGTTTAAAGAAGGCAGAGATCACCAGAAGAGGTTTGGCAGAATACTCCTGTAAATTACACACATCATTTCAAAGCTGTAAGACCTAAATACTTCAGTTTCTTTCAGGGAAAGACCTTATCTAACCTCTAAATAAGGAGAATCTGGTAATATTTCAAAATATTTTTTTTAATTTGAAATAATTTAAATCTTTTGTTATAGTTACTCTGGTCTAACACAACTACAGGGGTTTAAGAAAATTAAATTGTCACTAAGTATAGCTATTATTTTGATAAAGCTGCAGAGGTAATTACAGTGCCTTCCCTTGGTTTTTGTAAAGTATTTTCACAGGCAACCGTTATTTACTTCACATACAGTCAGAAATTCATTACTTAATCCATGCTGAGCTGTACAGAGTTGGAATGCAGCAGTTCCAGTAACTTCTTAATCATAAAAAAAATTAAAATAGGAAAGAATTTTGGCAAAATTCTCAGGTTACTATCCATGTTATTATATTCTTAACATCCAGAAAAATAAATGTCCGTATCATTCTACAAAAATAAAATTACAATCCAAATTAGTACAAACACTGGCCAAGAATTTGTGAAGAAGGAATCAGAGGAAAGAGCAAAGGCTATGTCATTGGATCACTTATAAATATTAGATACATCTTTAGAACAGCATTTTTAAGTTAGGTAGAAGATATATTGATTTTATTTTCCAACTAAGTACTGCTCACATCCTGAATTCCTTCATTTGTCACCACTGGAGCACTTTTTATACCACATATGTATACAGAGCACACCACACCTAGGGTCAGCAAGGGAAGCAAGGGCTTGCTGACAAGAAAAGCATCTGAGGGACACTTGGTTTTTTTGGGTTTGGGCTTTGGTTTTAAAATAAGACAGAATTTCCCAATATAGAGTAAGAGACACAATAACAACAAAGAAAATCAATGCAAATTATGTTAAATCTATTTAAAAACCAAACAGCTCCACAGGTGCACATCTCCTGTAGCTACTTTTACTGCTCACATGGCACAGCACTAATAATCAAAGGCAAAATCAAAGCTTTTTAGGCTGCCACCTGCACATTTTCATCCTGAAGAAATTCTTCAGAACGTAATTTGGGACTATCATGTATTACCTATATTAACACTTAAGTATTATAGATACCCCATTTGCTGTTCCCACTCAGTGTGCCAAATGAGAACAATTTAAATGCACCTGACACTATTATAGAAGGCAAGATGGACCAGCTTCATTGACCCACCATTTTTCAACACAGATATGAAACCAAGATGAAAACTTTTATGTCCAAATTTTAAAGAGATAGTACAAAATACAGTATCCCAAAGATAAAAATCCTTTCACAAGCATGCAGTATTTTCTCCCATACCATATTTCATAGATGCTAACTGTATCTATCTTTATAAGAGCAGTTACAGCCAATCCCTGTGACAGACAGTGTGGTTCCAGGGACAACAAATGCCAGCACTTAATACCCTGACAACCTGAAGTTGTAATCTTCTGCATCCTGTATGAAGTTAGTAAAGAATTGCTAAGATAAGCTTAACAGCATATACCTAAACCAGGACTTCCTGTTTATGTTTATACCTTATGCAGGACTTCCTGCATAAGTAAGCCCACTTCTCTTTCACAAACATGACTTTCAGAAGCCCAGTTAACAAAAGAGGGAACATACCCACAGTGCCATCCCACACTCCAGGTGCAGACTGGAAATGTTGTGGAGAGAAGACACAAAGCTTCACAGCAGCCAAACTGAAAAGTAAACACCAAGAATTGAATTAGTTTCACCACAGGAAGAGTTAGCAACACGGTATTTTAAGAGTGAGAATTAAATCTATTACTAGTGCCACTGTCACAGTACAAAAGCTGCAAATACAAATATAGTCAAGAAATCATAAAAAATACAGCAAGCATGCAAAACAGGAAAAAGTAAGCCACCATAGCAAGAAAACTCAAAGAAACTCATAGGTACAAAAACTGGTACCTATGTAAGAAAACTCACCGTAAGTGCTCTTGTAGTGGATATGGTCAATGCATGGGAAATTGCTGCAATAACCCTTGAAAGGTTGTTCTCCATAGTGACATCTGTTGGACTTTGCAGCATATTGTAACCTCTATATGTTCTGAAATAAAAACATTTATAACCACTAAAACATGCACTTAAAAACCCCCATCCCAATCAAAATTATTAATTTTATTACTTAAATACTTAAATTATTATTATGTATTTCACAAACTGCTTGTACCATACAAAATCAGAGAATAATCTAAACACCATCTTATATTGTAATATTTTTGGGGTTGTATTAGTAAATGCTATTCAATTTATAAATATAATCTCTTTGGTAGCAAACAGAAATAGTCGATCAACTGTCAATATTGAACTAGATACTTGAGAAATGACCACCAATTTAACACTACTCTTTGCTGTTGCTCAAATCCATTCAACATTCTTGCATGCTCACAAACTTTGGGTTATTGCTGTAGAGAAGTCTGTTTTCTATCCAGAATAATACTGGATCCACAAAGTTCTATTGCTTACATACCGTAATATACACCTTAAGTGACGTGATCAAGATCATATACCAAAAGGTATATAATGAAAAACTTGTATGACAAACAACCCCTATAAATTTATACAACCCATATTGTTTAAAAGACAGAAAAAACAGTTGGCAGCAAAAATACAAGATCACACTATCAAAACTAGAATTTATTTTTAAATTGTAAGGGGAGTACAGCCTTCTGCAACTACAATCATTAAATAGGATGTGGAGAGTTACAAATCTGGATCAACATACTTGAAGAACAGTAACATACACACAATTAGCTTGAAAAGCTGCACCTGATTTTATAATTTATTGGACAAGTAGGGTGACTTCAGGATGGAGAGAAGAACTACCTCAAAACAAGGACTCTCAGTGTGTGAGCACATCACCAATAACTTACAGTGTATTCTTTGAACATGAGTCAGTTTCTGTGGAGCCTAAACCTACTACAGGTGCTCCTACAGACTAGAAAAGGAATTCATAAGCACGTGGATTTGGAGGACTTAACTACAATCCTAGACACTGCAAAGTTAAATTGGGGTCTCCGTTCCTTTTGAAGCAAGGCCAGACAGGTAACACACCTGGTGATAGTGCTCACTGCAAAGTGAGATGGGGGCTGCGTTTCATGCATGAGCAGTTTCAGGTAGACACTGCTTTGGTCTCGTGCTACTGCCACAACTGGGTCAGCCTGTCCTTGATCACAGTTATAAAACAGCTTTGGAACAAGCCTGAAAGAAAATTAAGTGTCAAAAATAAAAATTATTATTCAGGTATTATTTAACACCCAGTTTAAAGTACATTTAATATGCAGTTCAGCAAGCTACATATGCTAATTACACACATCAAATTGTAAATAAACGTTGTTACCAAAATCTATTAAGCTGAATTCACCTTTAGATAACTGCTCTTCATTAAAATCAAGGAGCTTGAGTCAGGAAAAAGCAACTGCTCCAGACATACAGTAATTAAAAAAAAGAAGTATTTTCTGGAGATACCACCCCATACATACTACAACAAACACTTAAACACTTACACAGATTACTTCTCTCTTGCTGTTCCCTGATCTCCCCAGATATTTTCCCCATGAGTATCTGTATCAATTGAGAACTAATTTTTACCTGAAAAGAATAATTTTTTACCATCTGATTTCTATGCAGCAAAACCTAAACATAAAATCAAATCCAGGCTTCTTTCTTGAACAACAAAATTTTCAACTTATGTAAAAGTGAAAAGCTACTGTACACGTTTTTGTAATCTCAGTGAGAGTACTTCCAATGAATATCCATACTGGATGATTCAAGGGGTTTCTGGAAGCTTGTAGTAGCTTTCTTTTCTAATCTTAATATACCTCCTCTCACTAAGTCAGCATGAAGGTAGAAAAAAACTTCAACTTGTTACCACTCAGTTAATAAAATAACTCCATTTCAGAATCAAGTCCCTTAATAAAAGCAACAAGCTCTATGATGCAACCGTTCATGACTCCTCTGCTGAGATGCTTTAGCAATATAAACACTTTAAAATGTCAGAACTTCAAAAGTTTTGTTGTCCTTCATTTGTTATTAGGAATGGACAGCAATTAACAGCATGAAAAAACTAGGAAAGAAACTTCTTTGATAATAAGATATACCAGGAATTCCCTATTACATGCTCTCAACATCTTTAAACATAAATTTTAAGTCTTTGAATTCCCATAAATAAACTACCAACTAATCACTACCCTTTGCTGCATTTATCTGTACAACAACTGTAATTGTAGTAGGTCACAGCAAACATCTGTTTTGCATATAAAATTAGCTGCTGCACTATGATCAGTGAGCACTTAAGTTTTAAGATACACTCCATATGACCATGTGAAAACCACATTAGTTAGGAGTTGGGACAAATCTGTAGAACTGCAACATTTCAAGTCAATCAGCCACTGCCAGGATACTGAACAAAGCACTTCAGCATGAAGAAAAATATTGTGAAGAAGCTGAAATTGAAAGTGACCCTCAGAATGTAATACAATGTATTTGGATTGCTAATAGAAAGCCTGATGAGTCAGAATGATGCATGTTCCAGGTACCATAAAGATGCATTTGTTTCCCATCTCTCTTTTGAACAAATATGTATCTATGCATAAATATATATATATATTAAAAAACCCCAAGTGTTTATTTTAGTTATAGGTACACATCAATACGCAAATATCTTTCTAAATCACTTTTTCTTTTCCTATTAATAAAAATATACCTCATTAATGAAGCTGCAGCCACATGTCTCACTCTTGGATCTTCATCTCCAAGCAGACTTATTACAACATTTTCAAGTACTCTCTCCTGAAGCCTTAATAGCTAGAAAGTAAATTAGCATAGTAAATAAAGTTCACTGACCATTTTCATCATTTGACCATATTGTTATGAGAGTTAACAAGTGAGATTTCACCTGTCATACAAGCCTGCAAGACCATCTTTACCTTAACATTGCCAACCACATTCTCTAACTTCACAAATGTCATTTTTTTAAGTTAAAAAAGAACAAGACACAAAACACATCAGAGAAAACTTAAGATTCTCAATCTCCACAATAAGTATATTCCCAGTTGTAGTAAGTTTTAGAATGTGAGTCTATTTACACAACAAATACAAAAGCCATCAGTGTTGACAGAATTTAAAAACAAAGAGATGACATTGCATAGGTACTTTAATCCAGAAATAAAATATACTGATTAAATAATTCACTTACACCAGTATAATGATGAATACCTCTGTGCAAGCTCTCAGTTTTTCCTTCCAAGAAGTTGACTAGCCTACGACAAAAGAGAATTTAGAGTACATTAGAAAACATTGTGTTATTTCTCCCTTCACTGCTCTGAGGGTTCTTTTTGTTTATTTTTTAAAAACACCACTATAGGGAAAATGTAAGTAGCAAATACTTTTTGTAACCTTTAGGAAAGGTAAGCTATTTGCTAACCTACTATCTGGCTAGTGTAACTGAAGAAAAATACTCCTTCTGTTTAAAAACCCCATTATTTGAAGACCATAATTATAACTGTATTTTTTCCCATGCACAGAATCATCAGACTATTTTGAAAAGACAGTAATGCATACCAAACATCACTATTCACAGAGTCCACTTTTGTATGACTAAGGATAACTTGAGGAATTTTCATACAATCTTTTGTCTTTCAGCTTGGAAGAACCAACAGAGAATGAGAGAATGCAAGAAAAAGAATAAGTCACATTTATTTCAGTATTGACAGAAACTGAGTGACTACAGAGAGCTGACCACAGAGGACAAGTCAGGGACTTTCTCTTCAAAAACACACAAAATTGGATGGAAAAACTAAGTTAGATTGTAAATTATGTCGTTCCTCTCTGATCGTACATTTACAGAAGACTTGATACAACAGACCAATGAACTAAAGACTTCAATACTGTATTACTAGGATTGGGCTTGGTAGTGCAGTCAGTAGTAACTTGACAAAGGAATTCATACAGGAGTGACTGATTTGATTTAGTTTTNTGGGCTTGGTAGTGCAGTCAGTAGCAACTGAACAAAGTAGTAACTGACAAAGGAATTCATACAGGATTGACTGATCTGATTTAGTTTGATCAAACTCATATCTTAGTTAAATAAGATCTCATTAACGCTTCAGAAGAAGTTGCACCATTACAAGTTACAGCTTCCTACACCTCTCTGCACTTCACCTACTACACCCATGGAAAAATACACTCACTCACCGAAAATCTACCTCTGCAAGTGTTTCCAGAAGTTCTGTCCTTACGAGCCAATATGAGCTGTTCTTCAGAGCAAGGAGGTCAACAATCAATTGCAAACCTAGTTCACTGTAACTGCTACTGCATAAGCTCATGATGCAATGCTGAGAAGACAAAACAACTTTCAGTTACATTACGGAAGAGATTCTTTGAAAAGCAGAATGAAAGTTGTCAAAAACCCACCTGTTTTCTTTAGAATAGTAAAAAATATTGCATAAGAGTTAGGATAAGCACCAGAGCTAGGTACCCTGCAAGGCCAGAACACCATCTCCATGTGAAATGCTAAAACCTACTGTGAAAATAAACTCTGGAGAGGAATGCAGGCCTCACAGATCAGAGGGCAATCCTCCAAAGGAGGGCTCACAGGGTTTAAACACCACAAGCACTATATTCTCATCTGTTCAAAAAGTCTCCTAATTTTCACAGGGTACTTTTAGGCACCCAGTTCTGATTTCCAAAGTTTTTGAAAAAGTCATACTTACAAATTTAAATGTTCAACTATAGGCACAATGTGTGACCTTCAGAAAAAGTTATGGAACGCCACACTTCCATACCTTATTTAACTACACAAAATGTTCTTTCTTGTTTGAGTATTAACAACCCAAAAGGCTTAGAACACTTCTGCCAAAATGTATAGTCAGGCCACATTATATACTCAGAAAAAGCAAGAACCAAAGTTGACTAGTATTAAGTTGCCTGAACTGAACAATTCTAGTGAAGTCTTCTAAAAAGCCACTATCACAACTGTAGTCACACAAGAAATCACTACACAAGAACATAGAGATTGCTGAATAGAAGGTTAAAAAGAGCCTCGTTTACCTACCTGGATTTTCTTCCCTCAGCTGTATCACCAGCCCCAAATCTTTGCATACAAAACTGTAATTTCCATACAAACTATCCACATTTTACTAAAATTTATGCTTTGTCTCACTGGTCTTTAAGCTGCAATAGTCACCACCCCGTGCCTCTCCTTGATAAAAGAATTTCCCTCAGCCTCCAATTTGTCCATGTTCTACTGTATTGGAAGGACCCTCAAAGAAAGCTCACTCCTTCACCCCTCTGCTTTTTCACAGCACCTTCCACAGATTTTATTACAGAAATAAAATCCACATACTCTAAGCTACACTCACCAATTCAGCTGTCATCACTATTTTAACAATTGCCCGAGGGATCTTTCACTCACTTTGAACCACTTGCTTTCCTGAAACTTTCCCACTTTTAAAAATTATTATTTCAGAAAAAAATCACTTTTTCTTGTCATTTCTCACATTTAATTTTTATTCTTCAAATACAGGCTAAAACCAGGTGGTGTATGTTCACACTCATCTGTTTAGCCTAGATATCCTTTCTATCTAATGCACTCATCCTACTGTTGGTTAATGTAACATTAAAGCCCATACCAGTACATTTCTCATGAGAATCATCACAATTAGATTACAATGCTACACAATCTAACCACAATTATTTTCTGTGCCAATAAAGTTTTCCAGGAGGAAATATTTTCATGCTCCATGCTTAGACATTCGGGCATAACAGCATCCCAGTAATGAATCACAACCCTGATCTGTGGTGGTGCAAATAAATTCCTACTGCTTACCCTCACAGCTGTACAAGCCAGTTTGCATGTAACAGAGGACTCATCTTTCAATGTTTTCTGTAACAGAGGTATGCAGTCTATCAAGGAAAAGAGATTTCCTAAAAATAAAAAAAAATAAAGAATTTCGAGCAATAAAACACTGCAATGCTACATTAAAAGACAAAAAGACACCTGTAAAATAAATTGTTACCTGTTGAGCTTCTGACATTTATTAGCCATTTTTCCACATCAAAGCGGGATTTAATTAGAATGGAGTTGACAATTGTTCCACAGAGAATGGCAGTAGCTCCTCTAATCTGCGGATCTCCGTGGTCGATATAATTCAGAATGTCCGATACATATTGCTCCTCTAAGAAAGTAAGTTACAACTACTTTATTTTAAAAATACTAGTATTAGACTTGATTGATTCATAAAAATGTTACAATGGAGGTTTCAGCTATTGGACAATTAACATCAGCACATCCAAAATATACCCACCATAGCTCTCCTCTTCTGAGATCCCTTTCTTTGCGTGCAATCTACAGATCAATCACACCATTCAGACCAATGATCCCATATATAAAAACACTACTGATTTATTTCAATTGTACACAAAATGCTCCAGGGAAACAGAAGCATTTTGGTCAATGTATCAAACCAGCTGCGCACTTCAGCTCCCTGAGATACATTCATAAAAATGAACCTAAGGACCTAGAAACCATCTATAAGATGGACTAAATTAAATCAGGAGAAAACATCTGTAAAATAAACAAATTCCTTCTACCTACTCATTGTTTTAAAACAGCTTCAACTTGTCAGAAACTCTACAAGCCAATCCACTGAAATTTACATCTTACTACAAAAATACACCTCACAACATGCACAGCACGTTCATTCCAATTTGTGCAGTATTTGTTCAAAAATACTAAACTGGGTTTGGAGTTTTCATTGTAGGTGCTGCCTCACTTATGTGAAAACCCAAACACACTATTAAAACAGAATATGTGAACTGCAACATACCATACTCTTCTCCCATTGCCTCCAGAGGTGTTTTATACAGTTTGCTGAAGAAAGACTCAGGGTGAAGGGCAACAGCTGCTCCAACACAGCTTACTGCCAAGGCTTTCACACTGACTCTCACATCTCTATCAGGAACTAAAGCTGCAGAGAAGAAACAAAAAATTATTAAAAGGAAGGTATTTTAAAGCTTCCTGAATTATTTTAAGTTTAATTAATAACACTATATAAAATAAAATACCTTAGCTTGGACAAAAACATGAAGGCAGAGGAAGCAGTTCCAGTTTATCAGAAGCAGCAGTGGTATATGGCTGCTTTTTTGTTTTCCCCAAATGAACTGTATTTGAAATATACTTGAAATACTCAAATACAGCCAAAATATACTTCCAGCTCACCTCCTTCCAAAACCAATACATTATATGAGCACTTCAGCAAGTAAGAGTTTAGAAAAAGAACACACACCTTAAATCTGTCATATACCATGACAGGAATTTGGTTAAGTCCCCATACCTGGATGTATTTAAAAAAGGTGTAGCTGTGGTGCTTAGGGCCTGCCACAGAAAAACACCCAGTATTTCCAATAAAGTGAGATCAAAACCAAGACAGAGCGAAGTGATCACATTTCCAACTTTGTATATTGAGAGTCACAGAGAATCAATGAAGCTCAAAGACAAATGTACCTCCTTTGTCCCCAGTGAGCAGGAAGGAAGCCGACAGCAGCCTGACGCAGTGCACCAACGGAGCACAGTCTCTGTCAGTATAGTGCCCAATGTCCCCCTTCACCCTAGAGGGCTATTGAAGGCAAATCTCAATGTTTATACAGAGAAAAATTAACCTTCAACTGAAATAAAATATTAGCACAAGATTTAGAAATACTGCACATCGGTTTAATATTAAAATTAATATATAATATTCATATATAGTTTAATATATATTCCAAAAAAAGGCCTCAAAATGTAATGCTTGGAAGAAGTTTATATCCAGTATCAGAACTTGTTCAAATTTATTACAGAAACATTATATTGTAGATTTTTCTAGACTACTTAAGCTTGCTGTTTGCATCTGAAAAGCACACTAAATCACTTGTTGCAATTAAACTTTGGAAACTTTGTATGAAAAGCGTATTATTTCTATGCTGTTTCCAAAGAAGATCGATAATTTTCTGTAGCTTCACATTTTGAATTCCCAAATAGTCCAAGCTGATCTAATCCTGCCTGCCACAAACAAAACTTTTGCCCCAGCTCAGAACAAGGTCCAAAGATAAAGTAAAAAAAAACCAAGAGGACATCAGTAACTTGTACTTAGAATGGCATGAGGCTCAAAGACTAATCTCTGAGGAGATCATGAAGTTACCTACACAGGTAGCAACCAGTGCAAAGATATTCCAAGTAAGAAAGTATCAGTGTAGCCTGCTAACGCACAGACAAAAAGGATTTGTGTTCTCAGCACAGTGCTCTGGTATGGTTTTGCTGGTGATTGCATTTAAGGTATCAACACTTATGTATTCACCTTATGTTAAATGAAATTCAGGCTGTACCTCAGATTCCCTTTGCAACCTGAGTTACTTTGACCTATAACAAGGTACATCACATACATAGGCTTCCCACATTTACCACTAATTTACTTCATCGTAACTGTAAATTTTTTTTTTTAAGAAAAACTTCATTGTTTTGAACTTTAAAACTGACTGCTACTTCTCACCTTGTTCTCATGATCGCCAGCATCTGCTGCATCTTCTTTGGATGTAAATCGATCCATGCTGCTATCAGAGGGCTGCCTACTATGGCTCGTTGTTTTCAGCATTTGAGACTGCTGAAGAGCTTCAGAAAAAGGCAATTCATGAAATATCATTTCAGATGCAAACTAAAAGCACTTTAATTAAACTTAATTATACGAACATGAAAAATAAATTAGTAGTGATCAAAACAAGTGATTGATCACAAATTTTGAAATATATTCCTTATTTTACATATCCATCTAGTTGTTTTTCATATCTGTTACATGAGTCTTCACACCCTTGGAAGTGCAGATGCACCTGAACACATGCCTTAATGGTGTCACCAGTCTGGCCCACCCCCATATTTATTGACATACCAAGAGAAGAATTTCTGAAAGACTCTGATGAATCATCTTGGAGAATATTTGCAGCTTCATCTTCCTCATCCTGTAGCTGCCCAATTTGCATTCCAGAATACTGCCCTTCAGCTCCCTCCAAAACCTGCACAGTACAAGGACAGGACTTAAAATAACTCATCTTTACACAGAGTATTAGATTTGAAACATGCAGCGTTAGTAATGTAGAAATAGTCTCAAAGCAAATATGAGCCTGACAAATATTAAGTGTGCAGCTGCATGTAAGCACTTCCCCTCCTCCTGCAGCTCTGAGGCTACTGGAGGGCCATAGCTCCATCTGACAGTCTCCCAGCTGAGCCATGAACTTGGCTACCAATAGGAACAAAGTAAAACACTCAGTCCATTGCTCCCCTGCAGCTCCCCTTGCTCCCGCATCACAAATGTCTCTCTCTCAGCAGTTACAAATCACAACCAACACCTTTACTGCCACAAACTGGACTTGGTCCTTGCAGTTAAATTCCCCCATAATCTCACTTGTCCTGGGTATGTGAAGTCAAACTACACGTTGTGTAGGACAAGAAAGGACAAGTAAGTTTAAAGTATTCAAATTTCTTCACTCAAAACCAGAGACTACTAAAATGAACTCATCTGGAAGAGAGTTTGACCTTTGGAGCCAAGGCACTATATAGGTAGTAGGTATATGGAAAAATAACCATAAAAACTAATCATAACGATCAATGACAGTAAAGTAAAAAAACCAATTTCACTGATTTTATCAGAGAACAGGACACTTCTTCAGTTATTCCTGTCTTTACAAGCACCTGGAAATTGTTCATTAGAAAGCTTGTGTGTCAGTAACTTGGACAACCACTTAGTCTGTCAATTACAAAAGGATAATTTTATATGTAATTACTGCTTGTAAACAGTACGCCAACTGACATATGGATCTGACAAGAATTTGTATAAACACATTGTGCCAATAAATACACCTTGTCAATAAATGCCTGCTCACTTTGCCCTCTGCACTGCCTTCATTTAAAACAGAGCAATTATCATCACTCCATTGGTTCTTGAATCCTCACACTTGCAGAAGTATTTGCTTAGCATGATTATAAATTTACTAATTTTTGTAGTGCTAAGAGACTATTACTTTTCCAAATTACTATCAGAAAACTACTCAAAAGTTTGATAGTGTTTGAAAAAGTCTTAAGAAGTTCTAAATTTTCCCCTTTTTGAATTTTTCACTCTGGCTCCCAGCAATTGTATTTCTGCTGTTTTTATTAAAACCTCACAATGCACTTGCCAAGGAGAGAAAAATGTTTTAAAATAAATATACAGTATCTACATTTCAGGTGTTTATTAGATATGTAACTGCTACATTTGTAAATCATGCAGTGTTTGCCCATTATAGAAGAAATCCTCAAGCTGGACTAAAAAGTAAAAAAAAAAAAAGATGAGTTGTGCTGCCAAGTGTAAAAGCACAGGCAGAAGGTAGTGTGAAGCACTGTGTCCCAAAAATATTCCTTTAACATTCCAAATAAACTGTTCACCCTTTAACACTTCCATTAACACTCCTGCACCAAAATAATTGTTAATATATCTATATAAAATTAAGGATATACTACTAAGAGGATATATTTATGTCAAGACTTCGTTACTGCCATTCTTTCCGTGAGCGAAATCTGTAATGCCTTCACATGACCTACCCAGAGAACACACTGATTACAGCTTTGTAGTTTTTCATTATTTCTGAAGTGAAAGTGTTAAAAGGAGGTCAAGCTCTCCAACAGAGGTGTGAGGTGCTGAGCTTTCCACTGTTACTAGCTGAGGATTGAAAAGTAGAAGACGAGTAAGAAGATGAATCCAAGTCTGGGCCCTCCATGGAAGAGCTCTGAGATATGTCGGGCCCCTCAGTGGAAGGAGATCCCCCCTCTGCCCGCTGCACACTTACAATTTCAGAACTGTCCGAAGGGGTTACAGCAGAGTCTGGGCCTTCCGTAGTAGTCTGAGAGCTATCACTAATTGGTGAGGAAGCCTGAGTGCCATCATTCAAATCCATAGTGGCATCTGACTGGACAGCACTGATCTGGCTGGAGCTTCGACTGAGCACCTCATCATCCTCCCCTTCAGTGGCTGTGCTTGTCAGATCACAGCTCGCCAGGTCCACAGAGTCTGACTGCAGCGTATGCTGGGAACGGGGTTGCTCCGTGATGATGTCGTGTCCCGTGGGATCAGCACCTGAGCTCCCAGCTGTGGACACACCTGATGAAGATGCCAGTTCACTGGTTATCTCACCCTTCACAGAAGCTGCAAAATACAGGCATTTATGAGTCAATTCAGTGTTTGTGTTTCACTCTTAACATGAACACACAGGCTAAACCACATATTAAATCAGGCTAAGGAAAGTGTGTAATTAAACAGTTAAACTATAGGTAGGAAAACAGGCACCTTATAAAGATGCCACCCCATCTCTACCAGTAACTCCCATTAAAAAAAGGATGCAGTCAACCATTAAGTTTTACACTCAGCAGTATTTATGGTTTCAGTTTTGTTTACCATGTCATTCAAATGCCCACACACTTCCTCACCACCGTAACACATGACTTACACATTTTGCATAGAGCCACAACAGAATGTGTTTGCTGACTGCACTGCTGAAGAGAAAGGCAGGTACCTGCAAATGATGCAGTGCTGACATCAGATCGGGTTTCAGAATCATCATCCAAGCCTTCTTCTTCACCAAGCAGCACTTTACCTGAAAAGTGATATAAGAAAAACTTCCAGTTTTCAAAAATTATAGGCAGCTTGAAATGTTGAACAGTTGAAGCCAGATGTGAAATCTATTCTATGAAAAGTTTATCCAAGTAATTTTTCATAGCTATGACAGGTAACAGATGAAAAGAAGGGAATGAATAAAGTGCACATCCAGTCCCTCACTAATTCATCAGGAAAGAAAGAGGCAGCAGTGACAAGGAAACAAAGTAATTTTATTTACCACTGCCACCATTCAGGAAACTACTTACAACCTTATCACTCCTAGTTTATTTTTGTGGACTACATTTACATTTTACATTTAGGATTCCACTAATTTCATCAAGTATGTGCTATTCCTAAGGACTGGATGCCTAGCATATGGATGTCTGCACTCAACTCTGAAGGGCATTAATGCACCACAAGTAATAGAATAAATAACCTCTTCCTCCTTAGGGCTACAAAAATTATCAAAGGCTGCTTGGAACTCCAAAGATAACAGAATGGAAAAATTCCGGGGGGAAGAGCAGTGCAGACTAGAAGCACAAGACAACACAGGTGGGACAGGGTGATGAACCATGGACAACCATTGAGAGCTAAGGATTACTAAGGCAAAAAATCTTCAGAGATGCTTTTGCCACAAGAAACTTGAGAATCGCTTCTAACATAATCCAACCACCGCAGAGTTCTCTTACTCCACAGAGCATTATCTACTTAAATTACAGGTAGTGGAAAGAGAAAGATACCTGCAGATGCACACTGCCTGGAAAGCAACCAAGGACACAACTGCATTGGAAAGTCTGTGAATGGGATAGCACATGGAGTGCAGGGGGAGCTGCTAAGCCCATCTTTCTAGATGTTGTAAGTCCCTTGCTGAGACAGAGGGATTCACAGTAAATGCCTGAGAAGGACCATTTTGCTTAGACTACCAAGCTGCACTGGTAGCCTAAGATTGATAATGCAAGAAACTAATATTTAGATAACTCTGGGTAAATACCTTTGCACCTTATTCAAGTTAACTGGCTACTTAATACACTTTTGTATTAATTTCTTTTTCTCCACTGCTTTCACACATAGCAGTACCATGGCAGAATTATCTTCCTGTGAAAAGCATGATTTATGATACTCAAACCTGTAAGGAAGGCAGAAAAGTAAACACGGCATTTCCATATACCATCTGTGTAAAATGATGGTAACTGAGAACTACAGATTCCTATGAATGAATGACTAAAATACTCCTAGGAGTTCCTAACAAAAACCACAAAATATAATATATTCTTCTCTATTATTTTTCACATTTACATCCATTTCACTGAAACAAACCAGAACTTCTGCTTTCCATGGCTGACCGCCTCTAAAAGTAAGTGACAGAATAAGAGCACTGAAAAACAGTCATTAGGCACTTTAGGTTTTGTATGCTTAATTGTATTAAATGAGTATATAACACACGCAGCAGGATACTTTTCCTCTATTTGATAAGAAAAAAACAAGTTAAATTGCTTTCAAAACATAGGCTTTGATCTCAAAAGGAATTTTCAGCCTTTTTTCCAAATAATCTTCTGAGGTTGAAACATAAACCAACGCAGGCCAGCTGCTCAGAACTGAAGTTGGTCTGGTGCAGGAAGATTGCAAAGATGTGAAACAAATTTCTGCAGATCAGCCTCACTTTACACCCCTACACACAAAGGAGCATTACAGCCTGAGAAGCCCCATCCAATATGACTGCAAAATGACTTCAAGGAGAAAGTGGGAACGGGCTTGGATTTTCCCTCCTTTCTACAATGGAGAGCAGCAGGAAATGAACAATTTGCAATTTGAAAATAAATCTGTACAAAGCACAAAATTGTGAAGGGATTTTTTCAAATTGTTTATGCCATTGTTTAGACCACAAAATGTTCATACTATAATCTTGAAAAAGGATGAAAGCTTATGACTCATACATTTTCTCATCAAGTGAAAGATTAGTTTTTAAACAAATACTTTAATTGAATTTACACTATTATTAATACTTCAAAGTTACACTGAAGACTACCAACAAGACAAAGAACCTAAATGATAATTTACCATTTTTTATTTACATGTGATATGCATTGTTATTCCAATTTGTTGCATTCTGTCTCACCTTTGGATGCTGCAGCAGTATCTATTTTCAGACACTCATTCTTTCAATCTGTCCTTTCTAAACTAGAAATGGTAACTGCATCTGTAAGCACTATTTCATTCAGCTTTAACCACTGCTTCACTTTTTGGTGTACTCTTAAAGCATACAGATAAGGTTATTTAAGCATTATGAAATTCCTTGCACATAAAGATTGAAGGAAATATTTGGAAAAAGTATAAGCTGTCATGGTCCTTCAAGTTTATATAATTTCATTTAGTTTTAAACGAATTCTCCTTGAAGTTTTTCTCTTCAGCATTGCACATCTCTTGCTTACTAATGCTTGCAGTGACTGTGCTACACTCACACAATTTCACTGCAATAGCAACATTTTGCTCACCTAATGCAGGTGATGAAAGTGCTACACAGCTGTACCTCGACTGATTCATAGTGATATGACTGGTTTTAACCAAAGTGTAAACATACAACTAAATATTCAGTACTTTCATGCAAAAATTGGGAAAAAAATGTCAGAGCAAACTGTATTCTCTAAAATCCTGCTAAATGAATTACCTACTGAAGAAAGAAATTAAAATATATACAGCAAGACAAAAATGTATAGAATTAATCATCAAGAACAGAAGAAGAAATAAAAAAGCATCATATTGAAACATGCAAACATACACATGCATTAGTGAATTGCAGAGAAAAAAAACCAGGCCTAACCAAACCAGGAAAGTTAACTATTTTGCAAGTTACATTAAAGGCTAAGTATTACCATGAAAAAGAAGCATGTCCTGTTCAGAGAGATTATTTTTCCATGTGCTCTTAAGATGTTAAAACTGCATCAATAATCATCAACATAACTTTGCCAGTGAACTACAGTAAAAATAAAATTATATTGTTTTAAATGATTTTAGAATATCTTGACAGCAATATCAGAAATTGCATCAGAATTCTTTCATTATTTATAATGATTAAGCTCAGCTGATAACACAGGCAATTATGAATGAAGACCCAAGTTCAGCAAGACAATGAAGTGGGGAGGGGAACAAAAAAACAACCCCCAAAAAATCAGGAAGGAATGCAATTAAAGATTTGTTTTCAAAAATAATCACCTTTATGCTTTCTTGCAAGAACAGGGCTGCATGAAGACCCCCCTCCAGCTGCAAATCACAGAAAGTAACACATCAGGGCAAAGACAGAGCTAATGAAATCATGAAGGAATTCTAATAGCCACGAATGGGAAACAAAAAAACAAAAGCAAACAAAAAAAAAATCCGAACAAAAACCAAAGCCAGGAAGAAATAGCAAACTTGTTGCTTTTGAAGTTCAAGATTTTTTGATCATTCACTTCCGAATTACTTTTAATATTCTGTGCTACTTGTAATTTGCTTTCAAAAATGTGTTCTAAATTTCCCTGCTGATTGCTTCCAGCTAATAATTTACCTTCCAGAAGCAGAAATATTGGCTGACCCATTAGTTCAATACAGACTCCTTAGAAAAATCCAATCAGATACTGATTCTTTTGAAACAGGTATGTAGCAGTTAAGAGAATTTCAAGAACATGCACTCCACAGACAAGAAATCTGATAGTTGATTTTAACAGTTAAGGATTAAGTCATGCTTTAATTTCATGCTGGTTTTGGTATTCAGCAAGGAGGTCTCATTTAATACAAATTCTGATTAGATCTGCTTTTATGAATCACAGTTGTCAGATGATTGGTAAGAACAACCTTAATTTTGTGGGGTAAAAAAGTCACCAAATTCAACTTGCTCTGTGTAACAACAAAAAAAAAATCATCAAAACAAACTGTTAAAAAAAAATCTGAAGCTTGCCATTAATCAATGAATGTATACACACGTAAAAGAAGGAGGGAAAGAACTTCTACTGTATCTTGAAAAAAGAATGCCATGCATAGCTTCATACATTTCATTTAACCTTCATGCTTTTGCTAACACTGAGAACTAGAGCTGATGATGTATGTTCATTTCCTTTTACTCCAACTACCAAAAGCAGAGCTTACCTATAAGTTCCACTATGCTCCCACTGCGGCTCCTGCTGGCAGGTTCATCTTTGGATACACTGACCTGAGCAATGCCCCCGCAGGCGGTCAGGGCATGGAGCAGTTCAGGGGGTGGTGTTCTGAAGAGCTGCTGGAGCAATTCTAAAGCTCCAGTCACAACATTATGGTCCTGATGCTGGGTATAGTGCAGAGTCAGTTCATAAACCTGAAAGCCAGCAGAGTACTGGAGTAAGTCTCCGTGAAGAGAGAACATATTATGTGTCTTATCCGACACAATGTCAAATTTCAGCAATGCATTAAGCATAACTGATGCTTGGCATATCCGATCTTCACCACAACCTTTCAAGGGGGAAGTGTCAATCAATTGTAGCCACTTAACTTCCTTTTTGGTAGAAATCTGTTGTTTCTTTTTATTGTTATGGAAGGAAGAATCATATCAAAGGCACCATAAGAAGTTTTTGGCTCCTCTGGGCACACCTAACAAGTACTGCTGATTCATTTTCCTGGGATTTCTGGTCATTACTAATCAATAATTCCTGTCACCGGACCAACTATCATTTATTAAGATAAACAGGAACTTTAGAATTCAGAGTGTTCGGTATTAGACCAATGCTAGATCAAGATTTAATTATTTTCCTCCCATTTAGCACTCTTCAGTAAAGGTTATTATTTGTATTTTACCTGTATAAGTTGTTCTGGTGAAGGTGAAATCTCAGTTTCTTTCCTTGTTACACCAAAACTGCCTTTAAGGCTGGTATCTTTTACTTGTTGTTGCAATAAAGGTATGAGATATCTTAGTGTAAGTAAAACACCCAGAATTAAAAGAGTGGGATGATCATCTTCTACAGGAACCAACAAGCCTGAGGAAAGAAATGAAATGGCCAAATAACTTACTGATTTACTGACAGTGCTTAGTTTCAACACAAATGTTATTTCATGTAGTACTGTTAATAGCTTCTTTAAATTAAAAAAAAAACAAAAAAACAAACAACAAAACAGAACAACCAAAACCTAGCAGCAACTTAAGAGTGCTTTCCAAATGTAAAAACATTTGAAAACATGGATTTTATATTACTGATGATCAGTTAGGCAACATGGGAGATCAGAGGACCCTGTCTCACCTTCTCTGTTTCCTGCCTCCTTTTACTCCTTTAAAAACACACAAAAAAGTATTTTTTTGTAATAGCTGATGCTTTCACCAAATGATCTAGACTCTCTTGTTCCTCTCATCTGCCTCCTCTCTTCACTTGACAGCTTACACCCAAGAGTAATTCCCTTGCTCACAGATGCACTACAATCCTAATGGAAGATATTTGCACTTTGCCCTGTTTTGGGAGTCTTCTTCCATAGACCTACCTGCTAATCACAGTCAACCCCAAAGCATATTACAAACTAATACAAGTTATGGAAGAAAACACATCTTTCTATGCAGGGAGGAGAAAAAAATCAGAATCAGTTCTTAGAGTTCCCATTCGTGTTTCTGTTTGAATTCTGCATCACTGCTAAGGACATTATCATATATCACTTTAGAGAGCGGAAAGTCACAATGTAGCATTTGAATTTTTCACACTTCTTGAAAGCACCAAGGCTAACATGGTAACACCTTATGTATCTGTTGGTCTTCCTTATCTCTCCTTCTGCAATACAGTCTACATGGTAAAGAACCCCTTGTCAATGACAAAACTGAGTAAAGTTTCCACTGAAATCCAGAGATGCCTCTCATCATGAGTTGCAAAACAACCATGCAAACTTCCCAGCTGAAGAGATATGGAAACAATACCTGATACAAACATGTGTGCTTTAAATAAAAAAACTCCTCCATTTCTGCTCTACGTTAGAAGAGAATCTGTGTGTTGGTCCTTCTAAGAAAAGTCACAGGGTATGTGATCATGGCCCAGAGCACAGCAGGGTACCCCCCACCTCAGCCCTGCTGCACTAGCAACCAAGCTAATGGACCATGCAAGTCTTCAGACTCCTGATACTGTGCAAGTTCACCCAGAATCCTTAGACCCCTCATTTTCTAACAAGCTACTTGCTACCCAAGCTTCAGCTACTTCTTTTCAATATTACTTACTAATTGCAGCACAGAGAGACAAATAATTTTAGAACTATCTTCCTCTGACTTAACACCAGATAGAGAAAGTATCAGCAGAGTAACTGGTAGGTAGTTTAAGTATCCTTCCTTTACCTGAAAACGTTTCACATATGGAAAGTGATATATATTCTTACATGGAAAAACATGTAATGTTACTTATACACAAAGCAAATTCATTTTTTTGCCCTGAGTCTTACCTAAAAGTACATTCAACAACCAGGCATAAAAATACTGTGTTCTTCGTGAATGTTGACAGATGCTTACTGCTGCTCCTGCTGCTGTTCGACGGATAGTGGGGGAACTGGATTTAAGATTGGCTATGAAAGCCTTCAACAGAACCTAAAAACAAAGACACCTTATTTAACTTTTTATCAGAAGTGAACTAAGAAGCCAGCAAATGTATTTTTCATTTATTCAAAGCATTACTTCATGCACATCAAGCAAAGGCAACTACTGCCTTAATTGAGACATGCAGCTGTAACACTGCTTTCTGTACCACCTGACTGGTAATGCTGATAACTCACCATGCTTTGGGATAGAACAGGGAGCACTAACAGGGTAAAGAAAGGTACCTTAATCTCATTGTCGTTTGCAAAATTGCCAAAGGCTGCCATGATTTTGGGTATCGCCGCAGCCAGCGTCTCTTGTACCGATTCTTCGGGTCTCTTACTTATCCGTGTTAGACAGGGCAAAAGGTTCACCAAGTATGGCCTAAGCATGGCACAGAAGAAAAACTAATTTGAGATCAGAACAACTGTACCCTTCCAAGCATTTTTAATTTGTACTCGAGTTCCGTGGTATTACTAAATCAAACAAAAATGTACCTGTTAGCAACACAGAACACAGGAAATAAAGGAGTATCTTCTGAATCCAAGAGAAGAATACAAGAATACAATACACTTAAAAAATACAAGTCATTATCTTCACAAGGTTTTCCCCCTTACAGTAATGTAGAGCAGAGAACTAAAACTCCACTAAAAAAATACACTGATGAAATAAATTCGGAGAGAATAAGGTGATAGCAATTCCTCCAAACTCCTAATTACACACTTAAAACTTCCGAACAGTAACATTTTGTTAGCATCTGTATGTCTTCAAAGGTTCTTTGGAAAGTTCATTATTGGAATGTGTTTACCTGCACTTTTGAGGCCGAACTAGATGGGCAAGCTCAGCGAATCTCCAGAGTGCAGCACGCAGACTTCTTGAAGCACCATTCTAGACAGAGCATATAACTATCACATTTCATCATGCAAAACCATTTCCTACAAAAAGCTGCCTATAATATACAATAGTGTATATTTTACTTAAAGAGATAAAAACACAAGGTGTCTGTAAACCACACATTTCCTTTAGCCAAAAGGAAATCAAGTCAGTCCCATGACTATCTTCATTTTTCTAGCTAGTATTAGGTGTTTTCTGAGTAATCTAAAATGAATAAGTAACACCACAAAAGCAAAGGAAGTGTCTGAGATCTCTGCTCTGCTGAAATCTGCTTAAAATGCCACAGAGAAAGGCATCAGCCAACAAAGACACACTGATGGGAGTCTGAAAATCACTGAACACTTGCAGAGACAAAAATACAGCATAAAATTGACAGCAGTGAAGATATGCAAATAAACAACATTCAGCTTCTGAGTGCACCAAAGGAAAAATGAACTTACTGATCTGTAGCACTTCATAATAGATTGACTGCAGAAATTTATTATCTATTTGCCTGGACTGACACCTTCAGTTGAGCACCTGACTTGAACCAGAATGCCCTTACATTAGTGTCTAGGGATGCAGTACAACTCCACAGTGTTGTTGGAAATATAGAGAACTACGGAAGTCAATAGATGCCTTGGAGTGTGCCTACCTAATGTAGTTCAAACCCAACCAAAATGCTTCTCAAAATGAGTCCCCTGAAGACAAAGCTGAGATGTTTAAAAACTATAATTTCTTTATTAGCTTCTTCAGCTGGTATATCAAAGGCTTGTGGCCTTGTCAGCATGACATATAAAAAATACTTGCATCTGAATTACAGAACCTGTATTTCTTAGGTTCACAGTCAAACACCAGATTCTGGCATGGCTCCTGAAGTGATCCTGATGCACAAACAAAATTCAGTCTGCTGGGTGCTCCTGTTGCATGTGCTACCACCCACCCACCTGTTATGAATCCAAGACGACCTTTCAAGAAGTACATTCCAACTGAACAACAAAATATTTCCTCCAACACCTTGTTACAAACACCCTCAAAAATATTGCATGACATTAAGGTGCAGTAATACAGTAGGAGATCCATACATGGCCCTACACCTAACAGAAGAAAAGCTATGCACATTGGTTTTGTGACTTATCTTCTAGAGTTCTATTACTCCCACCCAAAACCAAAAAATCTCAGTATTATTACTGTCTGACAAGTAAACACCTGTATCTTCTGTCTAGACAAGCCTGACTAAATGTTTATAGATGCAAAAGACACAGTTTCAGTGATACAGTCCTAAACACAGCATTTCACATAACATTTCTCTTCTGCAGCCACATATTTCAAAAAGGCTATTACTGAATTTCTTCCTGTGGACATAATTAAATTGTAGCTTTTGATACCCAGAGAGATGCTTCAGTATTTTTCCCTATGCCTCTGTAAGAAGCTGTAAGTACACATCATATATTCATAAAGCAGTTGTATCAGGTTACTTCAAGTCTTAATTCTCCATGAGGCTGTGTCAGTTAAAAATGTCACTGTCCTCCATGTACTTTTCATCACTCTTCTGGTTTGAGTTATTCTTTACAGCTTAGTCAGTGAAGCAAACATGATGAATATGCCTTATTCCTTTGGGTGGGGAGTCACTAAGTTAACCCAAACTGCTGTTCAAACCAAACACTCACACATTTTCTGCCAGATAAGCTTTCAGGAGTGGTTAAATCAAAAGAATGGAGTCAACACTGAGGAATTCAGTAAAATTATATATTAAAACAATCACAAATCCTTCTAAAATGAAGCTTTGACCCTGATCATAAAAGACAAACTACTAATTTACACTAATGCTACATTCCAATATACTAGAACACGTACAAAATCCCACATTTCAGAAGGACATGAAAGAAAAATCACTCACCTTTTTAATCTCTTTATACAGTTCCAACTGTAACCTGGGAAGATTGGAATCCATCAAAGCCTGCAATAAAATGCATTGAGAACATACTGTATCAGAGGGGAGGTGCTTTACAGGAAAAACATTACACTTGCAGTAAAACAGCATCAAACAAGGCACAGAACTATCTAATGGTCCCTATATTTGATGTATAACTAAGAAAGTGATAAATACTGAGTAGCGACACCTTTATCCTTTACATAAATGTTAAATAAGTTATTTGCAGGTAATATTGATGGTTTTACCAACTCCACCTGCAAAAGGCCATATGGGATCAGCCTACAAGCAGAGCCAACCTATTGTGCTTTCTGACAATCACCAGGAACAGGCACTCATGAACAGAATATTAAAACACAAGAATAGCATTCACAAACAGCAAAAAGCATTTCCTGCTATACTCCCCCACTGTCAAGGAGGCTCCTACTATTTCTCAAACTGAAGCTGTATCTGTACCATTACCTTTAACAGCCCCTGAAACCCTTTTGTTTCATGAATCAGCCTATTTTCTGCATCCTGTAAGTACATACACCGCAGGGAGTTGTGCATACCAGAAGTGTCACAACCCAGGATCCAACCAAGCATACAGCAACAAAGCATGCACTGTAGTTCAAACCTGCAGCCTTGCTAAAACCCAGCGTGCATGAAATGAAAATAAGCACAGAAAAGTAGTAATTTTCTGTTCACCCCAACATCATCATTCTCTATCTCCAAAGTATCAGAGGATGAGAAGATATGAAAATATAATCTCTTTATACAGAACAATTTCTATATACATGGTTACCCTTCCTCCTCCACCCTTTTCTCTAGTGTGTACTACAATTTATGAACATTTCCACCAGCTCTTCCTCTGATGAGACCTTCATACAATGTGAAAGTGCCTACATTGTTGATTCATACAGTGCTACAATGTTTAGTATTTAATTTTTTATTCCTCGCCCAATAATTTATTCATTTCTAATTTTCTAACTGCCTTCCTGACCATCACTAAATTTACATCTTCACAGGAACACTCATGATGACTACAAAGCCTGATGGCAGCCCCCGAGCTAGAAGCCACAACTGCTTAAGCACAGTGAGTGGAGAGCCTGTGGCTCTTCCAGAGCATGATTTCCCCAGCCTAAAACTGTATGCTCCAAAACTCCATTTCCCCCAATTACACCAGCTGTTACAACACAATGGCATTGCCTTCCCCAGAAAAATCTTACCTGGGGTGTATCTTTATATTAACATATGCACCCCAACTATAGACTGCAGGTGCCTAGACAACAGCAGGCAGGATTTACTTCACAAAACTTAAGTTCTTATGAGAAATTCACTGCCCCTTGATGAGAGTATCAAGCAACACAAAAAGGTACCAGCTACTCTCTGGCTTCAAGGCTAAGTTGTCTTTACAACACACTCAACTGGAGGAACTCCTTTTGTTAGTGTACAGCTGTATTTCTGGTACGCTAGAACCTATAATGTCATCCCAGTTGGAAAAAAAACATAGTCAGCTCTAAATTACTACAACAATAAATTCCAATTACAGAGAGCAACTGTACTGCAATCTGTGTGAACAGTCCCACCAGTATCATTAGCACAGAGAATACTACAACATCCTGCATCAGCTTCAGACAGCCTGACCTTACCCACAGAAACCTGCCAAGTCCCAACTTGGTATTTTTTCTTTTAAAGGCATCACCAAGTTTATTTAAATTTTGAGCCATTTATGCTGTCTTTGAGGTTCTGATAAGTAAGTGTAGTGATACTTGAAGATGACTTACAGAGTGTTTATCTAAAGTTACATGCTCCTTCTGCACAGAAGAGTTGGTTTTCTAGTTACAGTAATGAGCATAAACTCCAGACAGACACACAGTTACACAAGTAAAGCTTACATCTATAGACTTTTATTTCAAGAGAAGCTACTAAGCATCACACTAGCAAAAAAAAAATAGCCTCTAAAAATACCTGAGATACTAAAAAAGGCTGAACTTTGACTAAAATGCAAGCTTAGAGGCCCAACATATCTGTTCTACTTACCACAAGCATCACTGGAATTTGTACAACCAAAATTAAAACTGGAAATATTTTTGTTTCTGCATTTATACACAAGTGTCTGCCTAAGTTGCTAAATTGCTTCCACACAACATAAAGCATAGAAACAGAATACAAAGTCCACCCAGCTTCCATAACACTCTGATACATCCATGTGTGTGGAATATCACAACTGTTACCACTTCAGAGCTGAGGCCAACTGGCAAGCTTCATGGCTGAAAGAAGATGCCATCATTTAAAACTACTTTAATCTTGAAAACAAAACAAACTACCATAATAACATTTGGAAAAAAAATTATGTTAAAAAATTAAGTTACCCTGAAACTTGAGAGAAGTGGCAGAGAAACAAAATTAAATAGATTAGAGAATTTATGAGGTAAATTTTATACCAAGCCTATGTAAGTGCTTCATGGAAAGTAGGAAACAAGCTTACATTCTTTGGAACTGTTTCAGAGCAGCTTTTAAAGCAAATTGAGTTAAATAATAATGTATACATCTCATAGAGTGCTGTGCCTCAAACAGAAAAATATACAAATCAAAGTGAAAAGAGCAAAGTGCTCTTGGGCAAAATAAAAAAGCAAGGAACTCGCACTTCTTCATTCCCTATCATTACAGAACACACTACACAATCTGAAAGCTTTCACTATACACCTTTCAGCCACAAGCTCAATCCCCAAAACTCAATTCATTCAGATATCAATGCTCAGTTTTCTTGCTTCTACACACCCCTTCATGCAAAAGAAAATTATTATTTGCGTATTTCTAAAGCACTTAAACTTCACCTCAACTAGATTATTTATGCAGGTATATAACAGTGTCTTAAAGTTCAAGTATTTCAGAAAAAAAAACAAACACAAAAAAAGGGAAGTGAAGACAAGTCTGTTCTGGAAGCAGCAGCTTCCACAAATTACTGAGAAGGTTCATTTTTAGAAATTTTGAATCAAGATGCAGACCTTGTGTGACCTCCTATGAATGCCCATCTGCTGTTCACCAACAAGCTCTTCATTCTGGATCACAGCAGGGGAATAAACAATCTCCAGAACACCATATTTATTCTAATTACTGCCTGAAATCTCCTCCTCCAAGTCTCAGCAAACCACATTATCTTTTACATTTTTTTATTCAATCACTTTTTAAATATTTTTACCTTTCCTCATGCTAAGTGTCTTTATGTTTACAGAACAATAATAGGAGTATTCCTCCCACACCACAAGATGATTTCAGAAAAGCCCACATTTCTGTTTTGGTTAACTTGAAGAGAACAAAGTTAATGAACAATTGAAGACAATAATAGATGAGAACAATGAATTACATAAGACAAGTTAAAGTTAAATATATTGATCTGGGCATAAAAATGTCTCCTAAGAGGGAAAGAGCACATACTGAATTTAGTAAGGAAGCTTATTTAGCCTCTTACATTATGAAATATTATCAACAGTAGGAAAGCCAACTAAAAGAACATCAGTATGAATTCAGACAGGACACTGCATCAAGAAGAGACAAAATCTGATAGTAAAAGCTCTTACTTTAATAACTTTATTAAGGCATTCATCTGCAACCATCCGGACATCAGATTCTGCATCCTCACTGCAGAGCAGAAAGAGTTCCATAGCAATGCCCAGCAGTTTCTGAAATTCTGGGGAATTTCTAAATAAACAAACATTAGGAAATCAGAATGTGCACTGTGAAAATGAACAACAATGATGTTTTTGAAAGGGTTTTATAATCCAACTATATATACTATACACACATATGCAAGAGTAGAAGATATTAAGTGTACTAAAGCACTTCATTAGGAGTTGGGAGATCATTTCCCAACTCTTTCCTATATAACCTGGTAAGGTATTTGACCTCAGTGCCTAAGTTTCTCTGACTGCAGTAGAAGGGAAGTGCCCACTCCAACAGGTAAACAAAAGTCCTTCTTAGATTTTAAGTCTGTTTAAAAAAATCCATGCCATTTCAGTTTTAAATAGAAGCTCAGCATTTAAAATGAGCCTTTATAAAGAATCCTCCTGATCCAACTAATATTCCAAAGTTGTTATTCATCCTAATGAATTAAAGACATTAATAAATAATCAATAAATTAAAGACATTGCCTTACCTTAGCGACTGAGCAACTATGTTTTCACATATTGTTAGACAGTGATTCACTCGATCTTTCTTGGTAGCTGAAAGTTCTTTCTTTCTAAAGGAAGAACACAATGATAAAGAGTGTGATACAAGAGTTCAAAAGTGACCTTTCAAACACTCCTGTTAAAGTAGTGTCTAACCATTATAAGAAAAAGAAAATCAACTAAGATCATTGGTAGTGTTTAATCATTATACAAGAAAAAGATGCATTTGCACATTCTAGTCACTCCATAAACAGCTGTACATCAACTACCTGCAGACCCAGGACTTCATGTGCAGCTGCTGCTGAGAGCACACAGGAACACAAACAAAGGAGAATTATAAACTTAGAAAAAGAATGAAGAATGAATCATTTAACAGGGAATAACACATTAATTCCATAACTTTCATTGAGAAAATGCTTGGGGATGAAAGCTGAAAAATAAAGTAGAGTAAAAGAAAAGGATGGAAAAATAAGGCAGTCCTAGAAGAAAGCAAAAATGAAAGAAACTGACAGAAAGAAAAAGGTTGGTGAAAATAAGCCATGAGAACAAAAAATAGCTCTTTTAAAAAGACCTTCCTCCCACACAATATCACCTTAGACTTTTTTGTCTGCCAATGTCTTGAAACTTCGAGTTCTATTAAATGGACCATTTTGCATCTGAACTGCAAAGGATGACAAAGCAAGGCTATCACACACTACATTCATCCAAAGGTGATTGCAAAACCAGCAAAGCCCAAGGCACAGTCTGCCCTATGAGAATAACATCCCTATAAGTAACACTTGGTATAGCCCAGGAAAAGCCAAGCTGAGTGTACAATAAAGTGAATAAAAGGCACAGAAACAAAGAATGTGTATCTACAAACAATAGAGAGCACAATATGAAAACCTTCTCCTTTGCAAAATGTGTTTAACATTCACTTCGACATGATACAAGCTCTTGGAATATCAACTACTCTCTGCTCCACCCCCAATAAAGGAACTGCAAAAAGAGAGTGAGACAGACTCCCAACTCTGACTGTGAAATTTGATTTAAGTGTACAGTCTCTCCTACTCCTAAATTTACCGACACAGAATCACTTCTAGGAAAGCAGATGTTACTTTTAAATAATTAACCAGTAGCAGTGCCGGAGCAAAACCACCCACCCAAAGGTATCTCTCTTGAGTCTGTTTCACAATAAAGAATTACCAACTTCTTCACTCACATTCACAGAGAACAATCCCTTTTGTTTTCCAAGTGTAAATTGATCATTTTTAGTATTTAATTCTCTCAGTAAAAAATAGCAAAACTGTTTCTGAACTAGAAGTTGGAAAACAATGTGAACAGCCTTGAGTTATCTTAATAGCAGTAACACAACATCAAGGGCCAACAGCAAGTAGCCAATAAGCACATTAAATTCAGCTAACTCAAAATACAGTGTTAGACAAGTATTTTTAAAGAACCACACTGCATTATTTAGGAACTTCAGCTCAAATAATAGGAGAGGTTTTGAAAAAAAGTCATTCTATGCCAGTATGCCTCTCCCTTTTCGTCCACCAGACTGGAAGTGAGGGGTTCAAAAGTCTGTGTTCCCAAGATTTCAGTTTTTCTCACAAAGAAAATCTCATCTCACCCCAGAAATACTTTCTACTTTTAGAAGTTTAATGAATAGCTCAGAACAAAGCCATTTTTTCTGTTACAGTTTGGTAGTATTTTATTTAGGCAAGCTGAACAGCAAAGAGGATCTCTTCTTGGACTTAAGACACTAGCAAAATATGAGCAGACAACTTGCAATTTGTTCAAGATACACAATGTCATTCTTTCACTCCATCTTGAAAAAGTGCCAAGTCTCTAGCAGCATTCCAGATCATCTCTAATAAAACACCAAATACTGTCCAAGATGTCCAACCAATTTTGCAACGTCCACACCACCGATGTGAGCAGGCACCTCAAAAAACGATTAAATCATTTCAACTTTCATGCTAATTTTACCCAGCAGTCCCAGACTCTTATGAGCACCATTTCCAGTACATATTCAGGCCAAAAATAGAACAGGAACATCTGAACTTGCCCATAAGCTTACTATTTCAGATACAAGACATATTGAAAATACTGCTGACAAAGGCGACTTCCAGAACAAAGTTCTCTATTATCTACACATAACATAGCCCTGAGCAAGGCAGGCAGTGGTGTTCAATACTGCTCAGACTAGCAGAGATCAATCTCTTGGGCAAATTTCTGTAAACAGAGAGAGCTCCACTAACACACAATCTACACATTGCTGAAATAAGTAACTTCAAAATTTAAAAAGCTCTGTCTAGAGAAAATACAACTTCCAAAAAATAATTTAAGGAAATTAAAGGTGGAAGGAAAACATTTAATGTACATCATGTACATGCACATATTTTCTGTGCCTACAGAGGGAGAAGGGTGACAGAACAGTATCTCGAGAGAAAACACATGACTTTTTTAGTTTAAAAAAACAAACAAAGCTCTATCCAGAAGTATGGTGAAGTCCACAGGCAAACTGCTGATGAGCATACCCAGGGGGGCAACAACAGCATCACACATTTGATGAATCAATCACACACATCCGATGAGTAACAGAAGGCAGGAGGTACTGGAAGCAGCAGTTATCAGCAGGAAAGCTCCATCTCACATGCACAGGACTTTAATCTCCAGTGTACTTCTATAGACCAGGAACATTAACAAACAACGTAAGAAAACCAGCAAGCCCAGATAATTTTGCCCTCTGAGTCCAGATGAGCTGACTACAGGGAGATGCAGCTCACCAATGCTAATTTTTATCAGACCTTGAAATTAAGAATATGTGAAGACCACAGAAATTCTAAAGCTGAGCCCATGATAAGAGAACAGGGCCAAACCAAATGGCTTGACATGAATCCTGACAAAAATAACAGAAACTGAAAACTATTCTGTCACTAACAAACAGAAATATGAGTGGATCAAGAAATAAACTCAGTCCAAATATGGGGGACATCCAAAACAAGGTATCATAACACAGGCAGTGATGGATTGTCAAAGTAACTAGAACTGGTCTACTACACACCCTAGATACGGTAATGCCAAAAAACCATTAAGGAACCACTTCTGACAAGTAGGGCAATAGGCAATATCCATGCAGTTCATATGATCTTCAGTAAAGCAAAAAATTAATGCTAGGCCTTCATCTAACACTGATCAAACCAATCTATGACCACAGCTTCAGTCAAACATAAAAGACACGGAAAAATTGAAGACTATAGAAAAAAGCATATTGCTTGGGCTTTTGCAGTACCTTTTGCTGTAAAGGTAGTGGTTAGAATCAAATGTAAAAAACATTGAAAACAATTACAGTAAGTGACTATTAGAATAAATTGTCAAGAGAAAACATTAAGAATCCACTTTTGGATTTGCATATCAAACTCTAAACTTCTACACCTTACTAGTAAACTTCTAAGTTGGTGGGAGCTTTGTAATGCAAAACAAAACATCCAATTTCTAACAAAATTTAGGAGTCTGAAAAAGCTGAAAAAAGGTAAAGACAAAAATCAGTTGCTGAAGCAGAAGCGTATAGAAGGAATATGACAGCGAGCTCAAGTTAAGTTTACATACAAGGGAAAAAAACCCCAGCAAGAGATAAGAAAGATGGGACCAGAGACTGACATCTGACTTCAAGGCATAATGTAAGCATAACACATGATTATTGCTGATAAAATCTCTTGAAACAGAAAAAGCTCTTATCCTTCTCAGTAAAAGCTTGGATTTGATTAATATTTTAATTTTTAAAAGCAGGATATCAGTATTCTTAAAAGTTCTAGAGTCATTGTCTTACAGTAAAATGAAGAAAGATATAGATACCTGCTGGGTAAACAATTAGTTTCTACCCAAATATCTCTGATCTTAAAACATTTCATAGCAGGAGTCAATCCTCAGTAGGATGATAGGAACTTACTACACAGAACTACAAGAGATTTAAGTGTTGTTTACATAGAACCACAACAGAGATGAACACTTCTCCCCAAACACAGGGACAACTTTCATTTCCAATCTACTACAAACAAGAAAAAATAAATGCAGATAGTACTGTGAATTACATTCAATATGTCACCTGCTAGTTCACTAAAAGTCTGAGAAGCCTCAGCAAAGGCTGCCATGATAGCTTTTCACTGGCTTTTATAAGGCTCAATGCTGTCACTAAATTTGTACAGTTCCTGGGGGCATATAATCCCATCAGCTTTCTGAAAACAGCCTATTTTTAAACACAAAGCAAAGTCAATGAGGACAACTCCAACACTAATTTTTTAATGTTTACAGTAGAATATGCCTAAATTTAGATGATCAAACCAAGCATAATATCCCTCAGCAAACATCACAAATAATTTAATGGATTTTCTCTTGAAATACCTTGACCTCTCTCACCAGTAGCTCTCAAGACAGAAATCTGAATGCCACACTGGAAATAGATGTTCATCCATGTCACAAAAAGTACTAGCAAAAAAAAAATTTACACAAACCAGAGCAATTAGTCTCTGCAGACCAGTAAGGCATCTAAAAACAACTAGCTCAGGAAGAAGATGAGTTTTTTCACCTATTAAGCATCATAAGTGTGAAAATGCATTGTGATTGTTTGAGACAACACCCTCTAAAGAGAAACAGCACCAACCGTGATAATTTAATTGGCAACCGTATCAGAATGTGCAGTGGGAGCAGGTGGTCAAGAGCCCAGAGCCACTGCTCCACTTCCCCTGCACACGCCGCAGGAAACTGCCAAGTTAGAAGTTACCTGCTCCTCAACCCTTCTGCTTCTCCTTTCTCCCCAACAGCAGGAGAAAAAGCATTGGTGTGACTCATGTCTTTATCCCATAAAAACCTTACTGACTTCACACCTGCTCAATAAAAGCTGGTTTTAGAGGAAGCAAATGCAAGGGGCAGCATCGTGGTGCTGAACAGTTCCTTGTCCTGGTCCACCCAGTAATGGGAAACTTGAATATCTCATAGATCTAACGCATTTATCCTTTATATTTAAGAAAGGAAAAAGGCATTAGGAATATTTAAACTAAACCCTCTTAGGTCTCTGTGCAGAGCATCACAGCACAAGACTTTAAATGAACTTTGTCACAAACAGACATCCACGACAACTCCTCCTGAAAGGAGTTCAGAGAGCTCAGACTTCAACCCTAATAAATTTTAAATTCACAAACACCAAAACTTGTTTTTAACTTCAACATGAACTTTCAGGGCACTGTTCTGATAAGAAAGAAGAAATCCTACTGAACAACAATTAAGACTTAAAGACATGAAAAGTGAATTACAGAGTGGAGGAAATCTCTCTTGCTCAGCCTCGAATCCTCATTTTAAGAAAGCTGTGCAATCAGCTGGAGAGAGTTCAGAGAAAAGACACTCACGGAGAAAGAGTCAAGCACAGAAAAACAAGCTCGCAGAAAAAGCGCTTCAACAGTTATCAGAAGAGAAAATGCTGAAAGTAGTCCTTAATTCAAATTATGCTCAAGGGGTTTTGTCTTTTTTGCAGCAGTGCACTAGGTGAAAATAAAGTTTTCCTTCTTAGAACCAGCCCTGCTCATTTCCGCACTGGTAAATTTTCAAACGCACTTGCCCCAAAAGTTACTCCACGTCTCAACTTCGGCAGCGAACCGACAGCAGCACCCCGACACCTGCCAAGGGAGCCGCCACCTGCCAAGGGACAGGGCAGCGCCCGGGCCCGGCTCGGTGCCGTCCGCGGGACCAGAACTGGGGCAGCCCGGGGCGGGCGGGATGTCAGACACGCGTGTCGGGAGCCCCCCCAGTCCCGGGCGCGGGCCACTCACGGTCTCTGCAGCGGCTCCTCGGGAAGGGCAGCCGGGCCCTGCTGCTGCTGGAAGGAGCGCAGCGACTCGAAGGCCTTCGTCAGCTTCTCCATGGTGGCCATGTCCGCTCCGCCCGCGCCGGCGGCACCAGCCCGCGCTCCGACCCGCCCTGTCACGGGCGTCTGCAGGGTCCGAGTGCTGTTCCGCTGGCGCTGGCAGTGCCTCCGGGCTCGCTCCCGGCGCTCTCTTGGCGCTCTCACGGGCCCGGGCCCGTCACAGCCGCGATGAATGGGGCGGGTGCCGCTCGGGGCCGCGGGTGCCTCCCGTCCGCCCCTCCGCCATCTTGGATCCGTCCCGTCTGCCCCCGCGCGCGCCCCGCCTCCGGGGTTGCCCCGCCCCCCGTAGCGGGGGCCCCGGTCCGGTGCTCGGCAGCGCATGCGCCCATGGCACCCCCGGCC
>VWYP01007063.1:0-124757 GCA_013400435.1 Pycnonotus jocosus | reverse complement strand
CCTCCCGCTCGGGGGGAAAAAAAAAACCAAAAAAAAAAAAAAAAAAAAAAAAAAAAAGCAAACCCCAAACCTAATGGAATTTAGGTAGTAATCCTGCAAAATGTACTCACTAAAAACCAATTCAATAGTACTATTGTGAATTTAAGAAAAAAAAAACTTGTGAAATTAAACAAAGTAAAACTTCATAAAAACAAACAAATTCTCACTTTTTTTTACAAGGAGTTCCTTTTCCAAAGAAGTAGACATGTAAATAACCACTTCTTAGGAACAATTTCCCTTTTCTCTTCAATTAGCCCTCTTCCTTCACAGATTCCTGGAAAATATGTGTTAAGCCTCAACAATCCAAAACAGAAAAGTTGATTTTGTTTTTTATTAAGTTAAGATTCCTCTGCATCCAAGACAGAAAGAAAACTTGAAATACATGATAAATAGATTTTCAGATTTTTTAAAAATTTGTTAAAACAAATTTCTGTATTTTCTTCATAAATATTATTCAGCTTTGTGTCTGTGGTATTCTTGCCCAAATTTCAAGTTACTCTATGTGGACATTAAATCCAGACTGTCACCCTGTATGTCTGGTGTTTATATAGTCACCTTTGCCTCAGAACAGCAAGCCTAAGATCTTAAAAATTCAAACCCCTTAAGCAGAGAAACAATGACTTCTCCAACCACATAGGTATTTATAAAACACTTTTGTTACTTCCCTGTTTTTCCATTTCCATTTTTTTAGTTCTTCTATTGCTGTGGTACAAAATAAAGAGGGTCAGTCAGACTGCCAGCTCATTGTCTCACACATAATGGTTCTAGCCAACACCCTCACTTCAGATATTTCTGTCAAGCCTCCCATCCCTTCACTATTACATCAGACCATCTTCCAGTAATTCATTCAAACTCTCTCGACCTCTGCCAATTTCTCCCTCTGTACTCTCTAAAAGAGTCATTTTGCTGTCTTGTGTGCTGTTTTAGACTGGAGGAAAAAAGCACTGAAAACACAGGAAAATAGTCTCATTCCTCATTTCTGTGGCATAGTAGCCAAGAGGAACAATTGCAGAGAGACACCAGATGAGCCCCAGTAGAGTTCTGCAACACACTGGTTTTCCAATTTTTTCAAATCCTAATCCATTAAAACTTTGTCTTTAGAGAGCAAATACCATGAAATAAAGCCTGGTTATAGGCTTGAATATCAACTATATCTTGTGAGTTTCTCAGAAGCAGCTGAAGTTTAAGCCTAAGGGTCTGCATATCACAAGACAGATCTTTTTGAGGTGGGGGGCTATTCAGTTGCTCCGTGTATACAACACATGTGTGGTCTGGTTGGTGCCCCAGAGATTTGAAAGGGAAAGAGAATGCATGCACAGTTGAGACAAATCTTCAGAACACAGAACAAAACACAAAACTAAAATCATGTCTCTAACTCCAAAGGCATTCCATTATATTTCAAGTACCCAACTCAATTTTGAGAACAGAAGAGGCTCTCAATTAAATGTGCTCTTTAAATTGACTCTCATATCCAGATTAATACTTTTACTGGAAAGTTTACAAAATAAAAGGTCTGACCTACTCTGAGTCCAGAAGAATGGAAGTTTGCCTAGCTTTCAAGCAGCTTTTGTCAGTTTTACTAATGAACATCAGGTAATCATAACCAACTTCAATACCAGCTCCACATCTGCATTAGGCAATCATTAAAGGTATGTTTTAATGTTTCTGTTTCAAAATGCCATAAGAAAAAAAAATATTTACATAATTAAATTCAATACTTAATGCTACCTTGCCCTTCCCCCAGTGGCAGTGATCACTGTCAACCCTAGAACATTGCATGTTACAACATAAGCAGAGAGGACATTAGTAAGAAGAGCCCATGCTTTGTTTTTTAACCCATTATAAAACTGTAACATTCTACATGGCGTTAAAAACTATTTCATTTACAGAAAATAAAATAAAACTCTGTCCCCACAGGTAAAAAGAAATCCTTTCAGTAAAGACAACAAAGTTTTCGAAATACAGTTATAAAATCTTGGCATAGGTCGACTTGCATGGTTCATGACAAGAAGCTCTATGGAGAGAATGTGTAAGATTGGTAGAAAAGAGAAGAATGGGATATTTCAGCTTGTTACAGGATTAAGCTAAATGTTCAAAGTTGTCTTTATACAGAAATACAAAAAGAAATTCTACAGAGCCTGATAATGAAGGGCAATTCCTAATAGCTGGCCACAGTGCACTGAATTCCTTTTTGTTTCTTAGCAGTGGCTTGAGAGATACATTAGGTAATAGCACTGCCATGCCACTGGATAATACCAGAATTATTAAATTTATCAGTACAGCAATTTTACAGTAAAAAAAACTGCTAATAAAGATCCTAATGATCAAGAAGAGTTTTACCAGGAGCATAGTCAAGTTACAGTGATGCCATAGATACCATCTCTGTGCTTTAAAATCCTTTTAGTATTTCTAGATTTATTCCACTGGGAAAAAAATAATCAAGATAAATCAAATACATACAGAAACACACTCACTCAAATGGCACTCATTGCTTTTTGTACAATTAAGCTTTAGTGAAAATATACATCTTAAAACAAATGAAGTACAAATGTACAAAAATCCTTGAACTCAGATAAAAAATATATATAATACAATTTGCTACAGAGATATAAAACATTTAACGTTTGCTCATCCTTTCTGATGAGCAAAAAATGATTTAAAGTCTGGAGGACTCCTGCTCATCATCACTGCAATCAGATTTAAAGCAGACCTGCAAGAGAAGACAAACAGACAACTCAGCTGCAGAACTAATATTATTCTTTATTTGTGTTTTATGGGCACAGTAAGGCTGAGAGGGTGGGTCTTTTTCTAGCACATTTTTCTCCATCCTAACTAAATGCTTTGAGAAACTCAAAGGAATCCACAATCTCAACCCCAAATCTCAAGTCATTAAAATTTAATTAATGTTCTTTCCTTCTTTTAACTTCACTAAGACAATTAACTGCAGTCCTATTAGTTCAAAACCAATTGAAAACTCTCAAACCATATTCATTTTTTAGGATTTCTTCTCAATACATAGAATCATATGCTGGGACAGTATGAATCCTGCTGATTTTTGGCTGGAAAAGACTACAGTAAGACACAAGCTTAAACTTTAGCTCTGTGAGAATATTGTACACTCACCCATCCCTTCTATTCCATTACCGAAAGTGGGGGAAAACTGTTTTTGAAAAGGTGAACTAAAAATGACAGTACTATTATACATTCCATTAGCATTGTACCATTTTAGAAAGGTGAATTGCCAGCTGAAGACAAAAACTGTCTTCATGCAATTTTAATACATGGCCTTGCTGTGGCTACTTAACGATATGCACCTAGCACTTTTAAAATTCCATTTCTGCTTGAAAGCAAAAGTAATTTCTACCGAAGTGTTCACTACTGGAATATACTCAAGCTTCTCAAGATAATTCCTCTCTAAGTGCAGGCACACTGAACAAGCAGAATTGTATATAACATCTTCAACTGCAAAACTTTACAAATAGTCTATTTCTTACATCCTATAAACAATTACAATACATTATGTCTTCTAGGTGGTAAATACTCAATTCTCTGAACAAGAAATTCTTCTACTGAAGAGTAGAAGTCTGTGTGTAAGAAAAGGCTGTGCATTATCTGCTATGTAAAGATCTATTATGTCATTGTTTTGGTGAAGGCAATCAACTGCCTAAGATATTTTAACATTTGTTTCATGATGCTTCTCATTTATATTGGGGATATTTCTACTTATTTACTTATTTATTGGATAGATACTTATTTTTGCTTATAAACTTATTACTAGTTTTTTACACAGAGCCTCAGTTATCTCTGAAGACATATCCACAGTTTTAATTAAAAAATGGTATGATACATAAGAAGCAAGACCCAAATTAACTTCTTTAGCAAAGGAAAGTCTATAGCACGGCTATTAACAGAACCCACAACTTTTTTCCCAGGTAAGTAGAGGAGGACAGAATGCTGAGGTAGGAAAGCTTCCTGGAGTTAGAGGCATTGCCAGAATTTCTAAAATGCAGTAGAGGGGCAAAGCCATAACAAAACAGATTCCATTGGTTTCAGTATGCAGTGAACAACTTGGTTTTCCTATCACAAATTAATAATAATTTTAAAAAGAATGGAAGTTAATTTTCGTATGAAAGAAATGTCCTTACCTCTCCACTAAAAAGTCTGTGAAAGAAGCCTCTCTTTGGCTTAGGAGACTTCTCTCTATCTGGTGACACAGTACCATCAGTTTCATATGCATTGATATCTTCAAAGCATCCTGTTTCAATCATCTTTGAAACATATGAAATATAAATGTAATATCCATAAAAGCCTCTCAAACAAGTTCTAGGTTATATCTATTTACTCTGGCTGGGTACTCCTAACACTAAAAAATTCATCAGCCAAACTACACCACTGTCTCCAAAAGGAGGCACAAAGCTGATATTGACTCTCCTTGTGCACTCAACCAAATAAAGAACAGCAATGAGAGCACTCTCACACAGGTGTCAGATGCTCTCTTGCTTGTTTTGCATTCTAGCCTTTCTTCTGCTCATGATGCAATAAACAGAAGCTTTTAGAACCAGAAACAGATTTTCCTTTCAGGTATTCTGTTCATTTCAAAGTAGTCCAGCCAGAAAAATGTAGTATCTCTATGCCCTGGACTGAACTTAATTAATAAACATGACATGAGAGGAAAAAAGATACAATGAGGATGAGTCTCTGGAGAGAAGCAAGGGATTTTGAAATAATCTTTGTCTGTGTACACAGAAACAAAAGAAATAAAACCACAGTTACTGCCTACAGAAAGGACAGCAGGAAGAGTGAATGCCAAAATGTAACCAACAGGCAGGGTCAGAAGCGGGAAGTGGCTAATGCCCAAATCCAGTTGGCATTTACCAGTAAGTGCCACCGGCACACATCTGTCACAACAGCAGGCGGCCAAATGAATATACCTTGGAGAGAGGGCATAAAGAGGAGTAAGAAGAAATGCAGCCTGCTTTTGTTGCAAACCATGACATCGGGTGAATTACAGAATGGTGAGAGAAAGTCTTGAGAGGCAAAAATTTGAGGGAAAGTTCATAACATGAATTAAAAGAAGAAAGAAACACAAATGTATAATGAAATCTGCAGTTCTTCCTAAAGAAAAGGAGTTGCCATTGCAAGAATTCCACAATTACTTCCAACTTTATCCCTCTCTGCAGGATTAGTTGTTAAGCTGCAGCGCATTTTTTCAGTGATTAGATCATATTCTGAAGTTCAGAATTACAACATAGTATAGGAAATACTTCTTTCCACAAGGTTCACTGTTTCTCAGTGAAAACTTTCTATGTCAAATGACACCTTTTCAAATATTCTTCTTAATGTAATGCAAAAAAGTAAAAAGAAAACTGAAGGGAATGCACTTTTTCCTCCAAATTGTTCAGAAATTGCTCATGTTTTTGTTCAAGCTTTAAATAAAATGCAATCAAACTGAAACACTAGTAGAATTCAAGACAATAGTAATTTCAAAAAGTCACAAATAAATTATAATGAGGGGAAGGCATTCATAACAAGAACTACAATTTTAAGTAATTGTTACTGAGTGCTCTTGCTGAAACAGTAAAGAGGATTTGAATTGCATGCAGAGCCAGCAAAATTCTCGTACTCTTTGCAGACTACTAGAATATTCATTCAGTAGGCACACGAAAAAACTTTTAAGGGAAAGTCTAACTCAACTGATATTGACCTGCTTGTTTTGAAACCTTGAAAAAGATGAGTCTGCAATTCTGTATTACTGTCACTTGGATACTCTATTGATACACAGCCTATACACAAACAGCTTGCACTGCACCTGTTTGCTTTTGAACACTTGGAATAACATTCCATCCCTCTCCTGTGAACAGCAATACTGAATAACATGTGGCAGAAGAACAAGGAAAGAGTGGCCTTACTGGTACTAATACTACTCTGTAAGCTGTGCTTATGATGACAAGATGCCAGACTTTGTTTATGTAAATTTATCATAGATCTCAGTTTTTAGCAAATTGTTTATGTTTTTGGAAAAAAAAATTTTCTGAAGCCTCTCCACAAAGAAGTCTAAAGCAGAAACCTCTTTACATCTTCTAGACAAAATTATTATATCTTTTATTAAATATTCTCTGCTGCTTTACTAAAGAAAATAATATTCTATGAAATGTACATTACCTCATTTTGCCAAGGGATTGAGACACAGCCTGTCACAAATTTGGAATAGAAGTCATCATCTGTGGTATCCAGGTTCACTCCCTTTACTGTTGAGAACTGCTCAATGTCCAGGACATCTTTACAATAAACGGCACGTGGCTGCAGTGCAATACAAGATTGCTTCATTAAAGTTTTGGATTTGGGGACTTTTAGTTTGGTTTTATTTTCCCTAGATGAGCAAAAGGGAGCAAAATGTCTGCAATTTTACATTTCACATTGCTGATCACCAAATTACACTGTTCTATGGAACAGAAATACAAAGACTCTCTTCATAAGGCACCTGAGCAATTCTACCCATTCTGCAAGTAATAGAAAAGAAACATCAAAGCCAGAAATAGTTTGTCTGCTTCTCTTAATTCTCTTGTCTGATTGTCATAATTCACTCATCTTCTGTCATGTTCCTTTCAACTCTGGAATATTTTCTTCAAAGCTATTACTCATTTCTTTTGCATCTGAACAATGGAAGTGGACTTTTAAGGGCTAAGAAATCAGCTACAAAGCTCCCTAGGGAAATACCACTATTGTAAATTGTTCTATGATCTCAGATGAAATACCACAAAACAATTAGTTATCATCAATAGCTACAGTGGCATTCTTTTACCAATGTAACTAACCTTAAAGGCTTCTCTGGAGTTCATATGATTGCTAACACAAAATTATGACAGTTCTTGCCTTTTTAGATACTAATCAAATCTGTCTCACCTACTTACATCTGGCAAGAATGGAGGTTCTAACATGTTAGCTTCCAGCCTCTTGAAGTTGATGTTCTTGAAAATAGGATGTTGCTTTACAACAGCAGCTCCTCCTTCAGTGCAACCCAGTCGTTCCCCTGGATTTTTAGCAAGCAACTGCAGATACATGGAAAAAAAGTTGATCCATGATACAGTCCCACAACTAAAAAAATATATCTACATACAATGTCTTTCAATCAGTTTATTTTGCTACTTGGCATCTTATTAGGAAAATTTATCATGTACCAAAATTAACTGGAAACCCAAACAACAACATTCTGGGAACAAATATATTTTCAATAGACAAAAGAATCCCTGAAAGCATACAATTTGAAGATTATACCCAAAGTTATATGAAGATATTTTAATTGATGCCATGTTGAGAAGACTTTACAGTACAGACTTTGCAGTAGACTTTCCTTTCAGGAAATACAGACTTATGTTTTTTTCCTATGGGCTTAAGTAATACACATGTCTTGCATGAACTAGTACAGAAAACTTGTGAAGCTTTCTGTATAAATTTAAGAACAGGCAAGATAGGAAAAACAAGCCATTGTCTTGTAGGTAATGTTTTAGGTGAAGACACTGGTGTACTACTCAGCCACTTGTTCCCATGCAGTATCCAAGCTGAGCATGCTATTGTACTCCATCTATAATTACAAGTGGTTCAAGCAGTACTAGACCATTTCATTCATGTGACAAATACTCAATTTATGCAGCTTTCTTTCATCTTGAGAAAAGTTCTGAATAATTGAAGTTTGATAACTGAACAGTTCACAAACAATCATGAACTTCCATGTGAACTTAAGAAAGATTTAAGAAATCCAGTTCTGAAAAATTTTCTAGATTTTGAAATAAAGTAGTTGGTCTCTTTAAAAGGATTAGAAATTTAATTTTCAAACCTCTACATCTCTTCACCCACCATCCTGCAGATGGATTTTGCCTCCTCTGAAAACTTGTCTGAATATGTTTCCTGGTCTTCCTTTACTCTCCGGTCAATCTCATCCCGTTTAACTCTTTCCTTGTGCTTCCTGAATGGAGACTGTCCTTCAATCATTTCATAAATCAAACAGCCAAGACCCCACCAATCCGGGCTGAATGTGTACTTTTCGTTTTTGAGCACTTCTGGAGCTACAAAACAAAAACAAACACACACCCACAACATTTCACTTTAAATTGACTTGATTGTGTATATTGGAAAAACTCTCACTTACTCTCTTTGGGCTCTGTGCAGACATGTTTGTGTGACTCCTTTGTACTTTGAAGAAACTTTAATTTCTACAGTAAGAACTCTGTTTATATCCAAGAGATAATGCTTAAATACTGCTTTTAATGCTTAAAACCAGTAGCCTTTAGAGAATGAAAAAAAACCCGAGAATGAAGTTTTCCAAAGCATGGAAAGAAATGTATTGTCACAATAATTTCTCTTGTTTACTTGTGAACATAAATCTCTCTGAATCTCAGGAAAAATTAGGTGCTTTCTTAAAGTTCTGTCTAAAGCTAGAATTTTCATTCAAGTTTTCAAGTTTATCAGTAGGTTTATAATTAAGTACTAATCTCTACAAATGCATATTATAACCTTTCTTCTTCCCATAACATGTCTAGGGACTACTCCAGGTCCAATACAGTTTCTATATTCACAGAAGGAAACTTTCTGGTAAAATGTAACTAACAAAGGATGCTTTACATACCCATGTAACCAACAGTCCCAACACGTCCTCGGACAGTTTCACCTTCTGGAATCTGCACAGCTAATCCAAGATCTGAAATCCTGATATGTCCTATTTATGTTAAAATAAATTATACACAGTCAGTTAGAATATTATCACTTTTAAAACAAAAAAAAAATTTCTATTGTACACCTCACAAAAGAACCCACTGGAAAGTATCAAAACAGTCATATAGCCCTAAGTTTATTTAACTTAACTAGAAAAGAGTGTTTTATTCAGCTCCTCCTTAAAAATGTGAAGAAAGAGAAGCACAGATATAACTGATTTTCTGAAGGTCATACAAAAATAATTTGCTCTTAAGCACTCTAATTCCTAGTTTTGGCATAGGCTGCTGTTCTTGGACACATAGAAATGCTCATTTCAGATTGTGTATCTACGCATCAGACACTTGTGGTTTTCCATTCTTTCCATTCTGGTATATCCACCACAAGCACTTAACTTTCTGACTTCTCAATAAAACTTCAAAATTAACTTAATTAATTCCAAATATGAGAAAACTGTAGCCTGTACTGAGAGAGTTTGTTTTCCTGATATGAAGTACCCCAATGATGCTAAACATGAGTACTTGGAATTGCTAACCCCATTCCCACCTCAAACCAAGAGCAGCCCAGTCAATAACCCACCCAGAATTATTTATATTGTAACATGTCAGTTCAATCCTGGGATTTCCCCTTCTCATTAATCACTCCCAAGTGGGTAACAGCTTCTATTGCACTTTACCAGCCAAATTTCTCGAGTTGACAACCTTCCTCTATCACGTATGGCCTTTACAGCTGCACCTCTAACACAGGAATCATCTGGCAATAGACTGGTTTGCCATGCACTGCTCAGTAGGGCACCAGTCCAAGCACGGCAATGGGAATAAATCCACTGCACTCTCCCTAACACTCCCATGGACAGAAATAGTTCTTTATTGGACAGACTCATGAACTGTTTCAAGCACATTCAAGACATTTCAATGCAAGAATTGTATTGACATTTTAATTTAAAAACACATAAGGTATTTTCCTAATCAAAATGTAAAAGTCTAGACAGAAGAAAGGACAATTACATTTTTAATTCCATTTAAAAACATTTTTGAAGAAAGATTCATTGCCAAAAAAGAAAAAAAAAGAGCCAAGCCCACACTTTTTTCTAATAGTGTTATAAGGACAGGGATACTGTCGTTTACAGAAGCACCACACACTCACAGAATGATTCAGGCTGGAAGGGACTTCAGAAGGTCTCCAGTAAAAACTGAGCAAGCAGGCAGCCCAAGGTGTCCAGGGCTTTTTAAACACTTATTTAAAACGCCTCCAAGAGTGGACACTGCATTCCCCTCTCTGGGTAGCCCATACCAATGCCCAAGTAACCTTTGTGGATATATGCTGTGGCATTCATAAAGCTCTACAGCATCAATATTAGTTAACAGCATATTAATTTCTTATGTACAAGTGTTAGATAATCAGGAGATGGGGCGAGAGAGAGAGAGAGAGAGAGAGAGTGGAAAAAGTCAAGTACCACTGTATATACTGGTTGGAAATGAGTAAATGCTCTGGGAGCAGCAAATGATATTTTAAATACATTCAGATGCTCTTGTATTCCCTGACATCTGATGAACCCCTTTTCAAGTGCAAGATCTGAGCTCCTGAAGTGATTTTCTAATTAGTGCCCTGTGCTCTCTGGAACTGGATCAAAATATCCCTGGCAGAGAGGAATCATTCTAGTGCAGTCCTGCAAGACTACATTTTTCCTCAAAGAAGCCTTCAGCTTTTCCAAGACATTGGTGGAGAGAAAAATCAAAGAATGCATTTGATGTCTAGCAAAGCTTTAGCTCTTGTAAAGTGACTTCTCTCAAGCATCATCTTTTTTGAAATTTATCAGTCAGAACATGCTGACTTAAAAAAAAATACTATGCTAATGACTTCAAAAACAGTTCTTCCTCAACTAAAATGCTCAGCAGTTACAAGAACAAACTTGTCATATTCATCCACAGCTTAGAAGAGAATTTCTGCACATGTTCCACAGTCATTTCAAAAGATTCTGGAAATTACTTGCATACAAAGTCATTAAAGAGAATTAATTTGGCTTCTGGCAAACAAAAGAGTACAAACATTTCTTCATATTGTTTGTACTTCCTTGATTCCTTCCAGCCACATATGCATCAGGGACCATCAGACCTCTTTTAGTCGAAATGTTGAAACAGAAATACTTCAGACATCCTCTTACTGTCTAAACATTCTAGTTTACTAAGTAAAATTCTGGCCCCCTATCTAACAAATCATGTTTCCATAGTTGAAGAAAAGACAAACAAAACAAATCCATATACAAGTTTCAGGGATGTTAAATCAAGAGTAAGGGGAAAAGGAGGAGCAAAAGGAAAAAAGTTGCCATTTGAAGATAGCAAATTGACCCTTCAAACATAATCATGGTTGACCCCGTAAGTTTTCCCCTGCTTTCTAAAAAGCAAGGCAGCATTTTTTTTTCTAAATTAAGATTCATCAGTTAGGTCTCCTTTATCATGAAAAAATCCCTTACATTTCTAGCATGGTATTAATTAAAGGTGTAATTCCTGATTTCAAAATTAATTTTAATCTTTACTTACCACAGTCATCAAGAAGTATATTCTCAGGCTTCAAGTCTCTACAAATTAAACAACAGAAATATGAATTAAAAAGACAAAACTATTAGCCCTCAAGTGCAACAGATTCAACAGAAGACTTCTTGGTTCTGACTGAAGCAATTTTTCCAGTTCCACCTACAAGCAAAAAAAAAGGTGTGAAGTTGATGGCCTATAATACAAATAGTTTAACCAGAGAATTCAAGATCCATTTTCCCTGAACTCTTTATTCCATTTACATTAACAAAGGCAACACAATACTAAAATCCTGATATAAAGAACCAGCATTTACACCCAAATTTGTGCTCATAAGTGAAAACCATTTTTCCTGAGGAGTATCAGCTTTACAACTCCCCAGTGGTAAAACACAAGTTTCCTATTACTTTTCTATAAACATGGAAGTTTCACAAACAACATTTTTTAACTACTAAATGATAGCAAGACTCAGGAAATACTAAAAGGGCAATAAATTCAGCATTGCAATTTTGCACCATATGCATTTTTACTTTGAGAACAAAAGAAAACATTCAATGGAATGTCTGAATTTTCCCCTGCTCAAGGAAAATTTGGAGAGTCATTGAATCAGTTGTTGTTCTAGAATTTATCCCCTAGCACATTCTCCTGAGGATATACATACATGTAGGCATGAAAATCTGTAAAAAATGTATAACGTACATTATTATTTATAATAGTGCACTATAGTTAGTTATAATGTATATCGTTAATTTAATTTTTTATTTATGTTATTTTATATATATGTATATTTGTGGTATGCATCAGTAAAAGCATGTGGACTGAGATGGTCTCTTAGACTTATTCCAACATAAATATAAGCCAGAAACAGACATGTAAAACCCAGTAGCTGGCTAAAGAATCGGTTACTGGAATAGATTATTAAACACAATATGTATATATATGTATACATACATGTACACATACAGTTGTGACAAGAAGAAGAGACTGAATAACATAAAAGAAAAAATTTTAAGAAAAATTACTCTAGAGTTGACATTCTAAATGAGATACAACTGTTCACCAAGAAATCGAAGTACAGTTTTTTTCCCCCAAATATTGCTAAATTGATGTTCTGTAGTATGTCTATTCATGGTAAAGTTTCATTATCTTATGCGATTAACTGTATACAAAAGTCATAAAGATGTTCTGCTTCTCATGCTTTTAAGTCTGGACAATTCCCAAAATGGTAATAAATGGACATTAAATATTAAGATTACAATAGCAGAGAAACCAGGAGAGATCAGTTAAAAAATTGAAGAATGCTAGAATATGACATATGTGTTTGAAGGCTGTCTTATAGGCAAACAGCTAATAAGTTGGACCTAAATACAGGGGCTGTGGTTTGGGGTATTTTGTTTTGTTTGGGTTTTTTTCTGTTGTTATTTTGCATTTTAAACAATCAGGATTTTTTCCATTTGGGCAATGTGAAATGACCTACTTATAGCCGATGAAATCTCTCACCCCTGCTTCCCTCCTACATGTAAGCCAAATCACACTGTGTAATATTGCAAGATTGGCCAAATTCTCTAGGGAGCCACATCCAACCACCAGCATAAGCCTGATTCACTCTGGTTCTGCCACGTCCCACTCTGTGTGTCTGTGTGTGTACTGGTCTTCTGCACTGGGGAGGGAAAAGACTAAGACTCATTATATTGCAGTTATACTTTAAATATTCTTTGAAACAAATAGTATTTGGTGTTACACAGCAGAAGTATAAAGAAAGCATTCTTGGTCCACCTCTAAATTTGTTTTGCTTGTTCTGTAATATTAATGTATACCAGGGGTTAAATGATGCATGCACAGAGACAAAAAAGAGCATTAAAATCATACAATCTCAATTGCAATGCATAAAGCTTCTGATAGTTTTATTAACTCAAAGGCAATAATAAGTTTACTGGAGGAATCTGAAATTAAAACAGAAGAAGGAGCTTTTCACATTGACTATGACTACCCTGTTACCCTTGTAGGCATAACATACAATGCAGCCAGGGATTTCTAGAGCTCCTTGTGAACTACTTCAGAGTGGGCAGGAACACAATCCCATACTCCTAATGCTTATTTATTAAAATTATAAATTATTTTGCTTTGTAAATCATAATTCAATTTAATTTACAAACTTTGAATCAACTTTATACGGTTTTTAAATATATCAAGCATAAAGACCTAAATCAACAGCAAGAAGACATAAGAGACATATTCCTAGGGATATGCTATGAAAGGGACAACTAATTTTTTTTTCATTCTTTACCTACAAAATTAAAACATAAACCTGTTTTAGTAGGAAACAATATGTTCAATGCTGAAGAGACATGGAAAAGTACAAGTAACTGTAGATGATACTCACCTGTAAACAATTCTCTCTCTCTGCAAATCCTCCAGACCACAGCACAGTTCTGCAGCATAGAAAATAGCCCTTTCTTCATCAAAGCCAGGATTTCCCATGTTATATATGTGAAACTTCAGATCCCCTCCATTCATTATGGTTAATACTAAACACAGGGCATCTTTCGTCTCATATGTATAGGATAAACTAACCTAAAAACGGGCAGGGTGAGAACACAACCATTATTCATTCCTGAACCCCCAAACAATTCACAGATCCTTTTTCCAATACAATCAACTTATGAACTCTTTTTCAAAGCAAAAAGAACAAAACATGCAAGTGGAAAATCACTCTTGCAGCGTACTGGAAGACACAAAGGAATTCAGACTAATTTGCCTGTGTACACAAACCATACACACAAGACAAAAGCTTAGTGGCAGATCTGTTTAGATACCAGAGAGCACCACCCAGAAAATAGTTACTGATGATGCCCCTCAGCTGCATGTTACCTATATTACTCTTTGTCCAGACAGCATGAGAATATTCCTTATTTTATTAGTATCTCAGGAATTATGCACTGCCAAACCATCATCCTGAACTATGAGACTCAAAACTGCCCTAGAGAAACTCAAATTATTTCAAACCAAATGTGTAGCTTCTATTCCTACCCCTGCCTCCCCCCTTCAAGTAACTCCATATTTCCCTGATTTAGAACATGCCAGTAAAGTCTCAGTACAACTCCTTACAGCCTTTCTTCTCACTCTACTTGAAAGGTGGTGCTGATAGGAAAGGACAAAGCACTACACTTTTTTTTCAAGTTTTATGTAAAAGTATTTAAGTGCATTTCAAGTTTTAAAGTAGACTTGTGAATTAAAAAAACCCTCCCCATTTAACACAATATAATATACCACAAAATTTCACTGTTTAAGTTACAAATTCATTTTCAAAAGAAAAAGCTATGCTACACAGATGATCTGGTAGCATCTTCAAAATTACCTAACTTGTACTAAGAGCAATGGAATTCAAATGTATACTTAGCTTACATTAGGTAAATAACCTAGGTAAAAAAAAAAAAACAACTTGGGGGTTTTTTTTCACTCAATAAAAGTATTTTAAATGCAGTACAAGTAAACAATTGCTTTAATTCAGGAATAGACCCAAACTCTTCCTTCAGAAGCATAAATACAATACTAAATAATAAACCCAGATAAATACAGAAGTCAGCTACTCAAGGGGTAGCTTCCCATTTGGTAGTTTTAACTGATGTGTCCAGCTATTTATAACTGTACTTGTGACAGAAGCATGACAAGTTATCTACCCACTTCAAAACCAGGATTACTGCAAATGCTAGACCTTGATCTTCTCTGTTACATAAAAAACCACCACTGCATAGCAAGAGGAAAATAACTCATTCTGAATTTTATAAAGCAATTTCAAATTCCACTTGGATCAATTATTGATTTACAGTGTTTACATATGCTGAAAAAATGCTACTCAAAAATAGTAACTGTTTTAGTAATTTTTGGATAAACTCAGGGACTCTCTGGATTCAATTTGAATCAATTTAACCCCAAAAGCCTTGTGCAAAAATAACATTAGCATATTTATACAAAACCATGATTTAAAATAGTTTAAAATATTAATGTATCTGGCCAGCAGGTTCTTCATTTTTCTTGTAGCTGGCACTATTCTACAGTAGGGTTTTTTTTAATACATAAAACTTACCAGAAAATACATGCATACATATTTTATACACATATATTTATAAATAACTTTTACTATCCTCTAAAACAGGTACTTTAAAATCCTCTGAACAGCAATAAAAAATGTATAGGTAAATGGATTTAAAACCAAAGCAAAATGTATTTGGAATTAACATTTAAATGACATTTCAATTAGAAAGTAAACAGTATCTGGGCAAAGTTTTACTTAGTCTATCTTTGAACATTTTAACTTCTTTCACTGCTTAGTAATTAGAGCAACTAACAGACCATAATTTACACAATAGCAGCAGGTTTAGGTAACTAAGATTTCCATTATGTGGAAATTCTATTAAAAAGTTAATTGTTTCACATGCAAGATACATCTTTAAGCCTTGGTACACAACAAAGCAATATAACCTGAATCAATACACTATTAAAATTTCATGTTTATCTTAAAATATATCAGCAACAGAGTAACAAATGCTATAAAAATACTTCAGGATAGAAAAACTCAACTATTAAACAGAGGATAAATATTCAGTGGCATCAGCATGCTGAAACACAGCCTAATATTCTGTCTGTGAGAAATAAAGCAAGTGGACCAAAAAAAAAAAATCCTTGTGCACAGAACTATTTCCAATCACACACAAAATGTATTTATTATTGTATCAATAATTTCTCTCTACAGTCATTCACTTCCTAAATCATTTTTAAAAAGAGGTTTGTGCCCACAAGCTCCTGGAAGACACTGAAATGAAGTAAACAAAATGAGATAACTGGAAGTAGATACTTACTACAAACCTACTATTCACTTTTTCTAGAATCCTTTTTTCATTTAGAGCCATTGATTCTCCTTTCCTCTTCTTTATTCTCTTTTTTTCTAGCTTTTTGCAAGCATACATTTTTCCTGTTGCCCGTACTTGACAGGCACACACCTACAAAAAGAAGTATGGTGTATCAGAGATGCTTGAGGTGCTTTAGAATTTTTATTTTAAAGAAGATTAATTTTCTTTTAAAACTTTTTAGTGCTCTCAGAAAATTATGGTCTGTAAGCATCAATACAGAGCCTTTGCTCATGAAACAACTTTAAAGGTTCACAAAAACTGTAACAGAAGTAGAAAAAGCGATTATACAGAGGCAAACACATTTCTTTGGGGGTTGAACAGTTCAGTAAAACTGTGGATCCTGTGTTAATGAAAACAGTGACTACAGTAACAGTGTTAAGTGTCCTAATATGCATTAAGGACAAATACTCATATCACAATCAAACAGGAGAAACATAACAGTAAATTAGTAGCACTCCTTCTCCTTCCATATAGGGCTCTGGTTAAAATATGTACGGGGCAGTTCAAGGAATTATAAACTGAATTATTAAAATCTATAGATTTGAAATTAGGTTTATGAATATTCTACATAATAAGCAAATTGAAACTAATTTCTCATTTCCAAATGAAATTTCTAAACAGAAGCAACTGTTGTGAGTGAGTACAAGTTTTCTGCAGTTTGTGCATGACCTACAATGCTTAAACTAACACATGAAAACAGTTTGTATTGACAACAACTTGCCAGGTGATGTGTCAAAAGTAGATTGATAGAGACAAGAGTTAAACAGACTTTCAGGGTTTTTTTGTTCCTTAAGGACTGCCTTGCAGAAAGTTACTTTTGTACTCACCTCTCCAAATCCACCTTTGCCTAGTACTCGGTAATGCCTAAAAGTGTGTTTGGTTACTGGCTGCCTGATTAAAAAAAGAAACAATTACTGCAACAGGGATTACAAATGTTAGCAATCCCTCCCCACCTCGAGGTCTGTCTTCATTTTTTCCTTTCTGTTCTGACATATTTCTGAACAAATGTTGTGCTAACCTCATGTAGAAGCACTATAATAAGCTGAATTTCAAATTAGAGGGGTGCTCTGCTAAGAAACATGGGCTCCCTCATGTGGTCACCAGGCACTGCCAATAGCAGGAAGAGAAGCTGCTCAGCTCGGCCCTTTATCACCTCCTGTCGCCTCCCTTAATTAACACGCCAACATGCAGACTGCATTTCAATGGAATCATGCTTACAATGTGGCATTTAAAAGGTAAACCATTTCTTATTTCACTTTGTTTGTTCACAAAAGAAAGAGTTGTGGGATACAAGAGCAGTTCAAGAGCCAATTGTTAAGGTACTGATGCAGAGGAGGAGGAACAGGTAACTGGAGGCAGTAGAGCTGCTGACCACTCTATGCTAAAACTCTCCTAAATGTTTCAGCAGGGGTATTACAAGGTAGTGGGTTTTCCCGTGTTTTGCTTTAAATGAGCATTCACTGTTATGGCAGCTTTGTTCTCAGGACAGCAGTGGAGGTTCATTTAGTTTTTTAATTTGAATAACTTCCCTAGTTTTCTTACTGGCTTTTGCTACCAATTCAGTAATATAAAGACATTGGATAATTGGAATTTACAACAAAATCAGTGCTCAAGCACCTTAATGTTTGAATATGTGATCACGATACCCAGGGGGCTGAAATTGAATCAATTTGTAACAATTTCAGCCTTCTGAAAGAGTCTGGACACTCATCTAGTATTGATTTGTAAGTCAAAACTAGATTCTGATATAAATATAAATATATTTACATCTTGCTATCTTGTAATCACTAGATCTGTATCTGTACCACTCTAAAAAAACACAGTAGTTATCCAATCACCCAGTGGGTTATAATACTAGATTAATCTGTTTATTAGACCAAGTTTGAAACTAAAGGATGATAGTATGCCCAAGAAAGATTAGTATTCCACTGCACACATGACAACCAAATATTTCTGAATTTGCATTTACCCAACACCACCTAAAGACTTAAGATTTACCACTTAAAGATTACAGACAGACAGTTCCATTGGAGTATTGGTTCTCTTGCTGTCTATCAACATCATCCTTTACATCTTGTCTTTCAGATCTTTTCTTAGACAAGCAATCTCATTTACCATTCAGCTCTACCGCATTTCCAGCATAAAAACCAAAATTTCCCACAAAGCAAAGCTAAATTACAATTAAAACATTATAAATAAACTTACTTTTCCAGCCATTTCCATTGTAAGAAACGGGAAAAATACACACTCTCCTGGTAAGCTTCAAAAGGTCTTTTGCTTAGGTATTCATGGACAATTCTAGCAGGAAAATAAACAGAAAAATAAAACCTATCTTATTCTGAAAAAGGCTGTTGAAGCAGGAGGTGCTATCAATCTACAGGCATATATTTAAACATATCAGTGAAGCTGTAGGCAGAAAAACATTGCCAGTGTGCTCTACAATGATTTGAACCTAAATGTCTCACAAAGTGAGTGTCTGTTGTAGAAAACTGTTCTTGTCAAAACACTTGTGAAGGCCAAACTACTGCTACTTATAGGAACTAGACACTTTGACCTCTGCATTTTTATCGTCTTCAAACCCACCTAAACATCAGCTTCTCAGCAGCTATTTTATGCATGTATAACCCTGCAAATATGACCTCTGAAAGTATCTACAAAGTTTCATGCATTCTTTGGAGGCTGCCTGAATAAATAAAATAAAATAAAATTTTATTCTAGGATTTGACCTTGAAGTACCAAATGCCATATCCAAACCTTGAACACCAAGTACCTTATCATTCCCTTTAAAGAAACACACCAAGATGGAGGTGGGGACGGAAACAAGTCATTCAAACCGTAGTCAGGTATTTATTGGACAGGGAAAGGGAATGACCTACATGAGACACTCCATTTGAGACATGTTTTATGAGGTGTTCTCGCACGGCCCTTTCAATCTAATAATCTCAGCTTGTTACAAAGCATGCTTATTTCTGTTGCCAGGGAGATGACCCAAGCAGTGACAAAACCTGTAGTCATCCTTCAGACATGATTAAGCATGCCTTGAAGAACCAGAAATATCAGAAACATAAAGGCTTTAGAAAGACATGTAACACTTATAAACATGTACCATCCCTCCAAGAAAAGCCTCCCCTGATACTACTCTGTGGAACATCACTTCATGACTGCAGAACAAAACAAAGTTGTACTTTTTGTGTTAACCATCACAAGTGATCCTCTAATTAGCCATCTTAATGGCACATAAGTGTTGGCCTCAGTTAAACCTGTTTTCAAAAACCTTAAATATCTAACATTGATCAGAAACCTTTCAAGTTTCAACTTCATATTTTTCTGAGTACCTTCATCATGGAAGAGAGTCACTCTAAAAGTAAGAATACAATAAAGAGAAATACTATTTATCTTACAGAATTCTTGGTGGCAGAACACAGTGCGATTTTATGCAAAAGCAGCGTTAAAAGAAAAAGCTCTGCAAAAGTCACCCATCTAAATCACATCTGAAGGAAACCTAGTCCTTTGATAAATCTCTTCCAAGTTTCTTACTTTACTCATTTCAGGAGCTCAGTACTTCTGAGTATAACAACTTCATCTTTCACTCTCCTGAGAAACATACAAATTTCTCTTGTAATTCTCAACTTTAGCACTAGGCATTTTTAACTTACCGAGTACAGTCCATGAAAAGATCCTTAGAAGGGTTCTTTTCCAGTTTTGCTTTACATTCATTTACTGTTTCCTGAGGTATTTCTGGCAAGTGTGCTGCAGACTTAACATAATAAAAAAGAAAGGAAAGCAACAATGAAAGCATGTAAATCAATAGAAAACATTTTGTATTTTGTAAAACTTTTGTATTCAAAGATAAATTAAAATTTTTAATACAGGAAAAGAGATGGAACAGTTTGACTAAAGAGAAAATCAAGAAAATCATACTTGAGCAAAATTTTTATTTATTTCCTTCCAATGCAGGACAATGTATTGGAAGAGATTCCAGTTATTTACTATTCTAACAGAATGCTTCAGAAGAAAACAGCATTTCACTTTGTGAAAACCAGCACCAATTCTGAAAATTTACAGCAAACTAACCAAGGCTACACAGGAGTCTAAAAGACTTCAGACTAAAATACCCTGAGTTAATTTGTCTTTTAAGTTTTCTTTAGGTGTTAAACGGAGGATAAATTGTAATTGTAGTAATTATAAAAGCAGAGATCAGTCAAGTTTTCTGCTCAAGTTGATTGAGCAGAATTTTAGAAAGCAGCACACCTCTCAGAAAGACAAAAATGGGATAAATGAAGTTTGAAAGTCAATTTACTAAAATCAATACAACCACTTAGATCTCTCTATTTATTTGACACTTACAAAGCACTTGACAAGATCTTTTGCAATATATTTACCCCATTAGTGAAGTATGTCTCTAAAACTTTGAGGCCACAGTCTATACGCTTTTCGTCTGAAGATACCTCATATTCTGCCTAGGGGAACAGAATCAAAAATGATATTATGTTCAGAGCCACTTGGCAACTTTTACATGATGATGGGTAAATTTTATCATGAATAACACAATAGTCCTAATATAAAAGGACCAGAAGGCTATACAGTGAAACATGTATGAAGAACAGTACTCAGGAAAAAACAAAGCATATGGAATTTATTCTTTGGAAAACATACAAAACCTAACAAAATAGTCTAAATGCAATTGCAGAAACTACAACCTAGAGGTTAAACTAGATCAATTACAATGAAATAGTATTTATGTAGAACTGTGGGACAGAATGACCCAGATGGAAAATAATTAAGAGTACAATCATCAGCTTTTTCTTCACTGTATTTTTTCCTTCATGTATTATTCTTTCCTACAGTTTTGGGTAAAATCAGGATAAAACTACTTTCTACAAGCTTATAAATGAGATCTAAACCAAACTCTATATCATTCTTTGAAAAAAGAAAACTGAGTAGATACAAATTTTGAAAGTTTTTGACTCAATAAAATCTGGTACTGAGATGTAGAAAAAGAGAACTGTGCAACACAGTGCGTTTTGCAGATAAACAACTGGCAGCTGAAGAGAGCTCCAGCAGCAGCTACATACCCACAACCAGCAGATCACCACACAGATACTACTACTGAAAAACTCCAAGAACTACATACTTTCAATAATTTTATGGAATAATCTAGAAGCAGACATCAGAAGTTACAACATTTAAAGACAACACAAAATCTGGAGAAAGATGAATTAGAAAAGAGCACTCTCAAACAGCAACGTGTATTAGGTTTGTTAGCTGGGCCAACTCAATCAAAGTTTGTTTCATATTTCAGGATGTAAATGCATCCACCTAGGAACAAAGAATACATGGCAGTCTTCCAGACTGGAGGTCTGTATCAAACAAAACAATAGTTGGGCATATTGGAACAGCAATCATTAGAAACCTCATTGGAAATTACAAGTAATTGATCTAATCAGAAGTTATTTACCTTCATAAAGAGAATACTAAAAAAATGACAGTTCAAGAATGAAACACACACACACAAAATACTGGAAATAACAGAATCCCTGATTTCCAATTCTGCCATTAATGACAACTTATCACTACTATGTCATCAACATCTTTTTCTACTGAGACATTATAGTATCACCCACTTCAGCACACTACTCAAATCCATCAATCCAAATGCAAGCCATTATTTCTGCTGTTCAATTCCAAAGCAAAAAGTCTAATGGTAAGGAACTCTTCCGCAATCGCTAATCCACCTGAGCAAGTCAGAAAAGTTTATCAAACTGAAGTTCAGCAGGGTACCTTTAACACTAATTTAAAACAAATAGTTAGGCGTACTGTTTTAAGTGTATAGTGTAATTTAAAAGGAAGTTTGAGAGATGGCTTTTCCAAATAATTCTTTTACTTTTACAGGGAAGTTTGACCCATTCCTTTTCATATGTGAGTAACCCTGTTCCTAGCCAGTGAAATGAGTCACTAGATTGGATAACTCCAGTTCCTCACTTTAACTTCTGTCACTTACATTCAATTATTTCACAACTCTTCTTTCTATAAAGCCATGATGACTCCAGACTTTTAGGTCACACCTTCCCTTCCCACACCTTATTTTACTCATGTAAAAGAGTCAGAAAACTCTGTTAACTAAGATGAAAGGTTTTTAAGGCTATGACATTACATTTTGGGATTTTTCTTTTCCAAATAAGTCTAAAATTTCTTTAACATTTTTCTTTAACATTTCATTTAACATTTTTAAAAAGCTAAACATGGCAAAAACCAAGACAAAAAGCACACAGCCTCAGCTTTTGCTTCCTGTATTGCCTTACAAAGAATACAAAAAAAAAAAAAACCAAAAAACCCAAAACGAAAACCAGAAAAAAAAACCAAAAAAACCCTCAACCCCCAAAAGAACAAGCTTGCTGAAGTCCACAAAATGGAATCAAGCTAACTCAGAAACCATCTATAAGACTTGGTCGGTATTTTATCTCACATCCTTGATCAAGACAGGATGCTATTTTCAGATCATGAGAGTCACCAAATAAAGCTTATCTTGTTTCAATGATTCCCAAGAATAATTCTTCACCCCGAGTCTTCAAATGGAAGTTAAACAAGAAATGAAAAAAAGTAAATTGTGAAATCATCCCTTACATCAGATTGTCTCAGCTATGCCAGTCTTTCTTGTTAATTCACAGAAGTGTTGCAATCCACATAACATTATAGGTTGCATATTTCAAAACAATTCGAATTTTTCAGTTAGTAAAAAACCAGTTACTTCTTAGAGACAGTTTCACTTGAAAATGACATCTGTAGAGCAAGGACACACCTGCCTTACAGTCATGCCTAAGATTCATTCTCTTTTGAGCTGCCAAAGATTCTACTATTCCTTATCTAGGATGAAAGGATTAAAATGTGTACAGAAGTTGTAACCATTAAGGGTACATCCATAGTTGTCAGTGCATGGCACACATTAAGGGCTCTGGTTTATATTTACTTCAGGAATGAAAGCTCCACTGTTCTCGATTTCCATTCAATCCATTCAGTCTCCAACTCTCAATCAGTCTCTGGAATCTGGTGCTCAAACAGCTCCGGGGAGTCACAAAAGTGAAACACATCTAGGGAGTAAGCCCAATTGTACATAGATTCATTGACAAATATAAACAATTCACTTATTTGACACTCAAATTCCTTTTTAGGTGATCTAGTGCCTCAGTTTTTACCCCCACAGGGGAAGGAAGAGAGAGTGAAATGGGAGGCACAGCAATAATCCCATGTCCGTCCCTTACATCTGCCTCTTCCAGAGCCATTTTGCATTCCAATATCGTAGTTTGGGATGCATGCAAGCAGCAGCACTACCCTACTTCTGTCTTCTTTGGTCATTTGTTCTCTGCATGTAAGAACAAAAACGGCTGGAATGAGAAAACCTGTTCTTTCAGCAGCAACCTCAGTTTGAGGCTGTATCTTACTGCTCTTGGATTAACTGTGAGGGACAAAGAATGAAAAGCTCTGAGCTTTTTTTTCATTCTCTCCTCTTAAGGGCCGTTTTGTGTCTGCCTAATCTTCTCATTACTTTCCCCCACCCCAAGAGAGTGAGGATTTTTTTCAAAATATAGCTGTGGGCACACTTCCTTCCTCCCCTTGTTCTTCGGCATTAGATATCAAGATGTAAATATATCAAGACCTTTTCCCTTAGTCTCAAAAAAAAAAAAAAAAAGTTTTTTTTTCTTTCCATAGATGGTTCTTTAAACTTCCATCTCCATTGTATGGTTTTTAATTAGCACATGCTCTGTAGCCTGGGGCTTCCATGCAAGTTGCAACATTTTTAAGTCTCTGTTTATAACATTTTGAAGCTTGAGTATAGCAAGTAATATTCATAACACAGACATCCTTTCAGGCTCTAGAAGCCAAGCAGCACATCTTCCAAAAATTGCTTCTCTCTTTCCCATCATGCCCATTTCTGTAGCTCTGACAATACCAAGATGGCAGAGACTTTACAGTAAACACTAAACATTTTCTTTTAAGTAATAGACACAGTTTTTTGACATCCATCAGAAGTTACAGCTTTACAGTCAATGAAGGGTAGATCACACAATGTTTTCAAGTACACAGCATTAGGAAACAGAGGTGTATAGAGAAAATTAATAAAATGGTTGTGTCTTAAACCAAGCAGGCAGCTAAAGCCCACATAGGCGCTCCCTCACTTCCCCCCACTAATAACCAGAAGGTCAGAAGTGAGAAATCTTGAAGCTTGAAATAAAGACAGTTTGATAAAGCAAAGCTGCTGGTACAAGCAAAGCAAAGTATGAAATTCATTCATTTCTTCCCATTGGTAGGGAAATATTTGGACATTTCCAGGAAAGCAGGGCTTCATTCTCAGGTACAACAGCTAGAGTCTCAAAAAAAACTTCCCCCCTTTTCCTTTCCCCCAGCTTTTATTGCTAAGCACAGGACCATATGGTATGGGGTATCCCTTGGGCTCAGCTGTCCACTCTCAGCTTCCTGTGCACCATCAGCCTCCTCACTTTTAGGGCAGCATGAGGAAGACAAAGGCTTGGACACTGTGTAATCACTAAAGCAAGAACTAAAACATCTTTGTTACCAACATTATCTTGGTATAAAATTCAAAATAAAGCACAAGATGAGCTACAATGAAGAAAATTAACTCTATCCCAGGAAAACCAGCACAAAAATCAAATATTTACATACAAGAATATATAAGCAACTGCCTACTGATAGTAATTTCCCACTTCTCATTGCTTACCACTGCGTCCAGAAATTCAATGCATCTTTTCAAATCTGGTCTGGAATCGCAGAACTGTCTGAAGAGAAGTCTTCCTATTGGTTGTTTGTCACAAAGCTGGTTATAGTCTCTTTCTGGGAAAAAATAATATATAAATATCTTTATTTATTTTTATTTTTGTAGTAGGATAGTAATTACTTCCATGTGAGGTCAGAAAAACATCAGTAAAACATGAAGATTTTACATTAACATATTTATCAAAGATACCATAAATATGCAATGATCCTAAAGAATAGTCAAACACTCTTCAATCATATCTGTGTTCTATTGACTACCCCATTTACTAAAAACACACTGAATTATATGTTTGAGGTTAACTTAGGCTAGGGTGCAGAAAGCAACCATACTGTGAAAGAGCAATACCAAAGCAAAGAAGATTGTTTGGAAAGAGGGTATACAAGATAATAACAGAAAAGGTTAAAAAACCTATTACAAGACATTAAGGAAAAGGGTAAAATATACTAATATCAACTTATAATGTGATTCTTTTTTCCTATTCAAGGTTTTGTAAATTTATTCTTTAGGAACAGTTTCCTTTAACAAACAAGGAGCTGTGATAGAGTTTTTAATCTTCTCATAAATTTTATTTTCTCATAAGTTCTCCATCATATTAGAAACCTAATTTTTTTTTTCTGCTATTTAGTGTTTAGAGGCAAGACAGAATCCTTTCCATTAACAGCACCAAACTCTTACCCTTGTCTCTCAAAGGAGAGGCTTTATTCTATGGGACACTCACCGATGGAGCACCGAATACCCTCACAGTGACTGACAGGGGGCAGCTTCAGCATCTCTTTCCATTTTTTACTACGCCCACTCCGTTTGCCTAGAAGAAAATGAAGAAAATATGAATAATGTAAAACATTGTGTCAGAGTAAAATTGAACATAACATTAATAGCATAAACTTAGGTCAGTTCTACACAGCTGTGTCAGACTATTTTTCATGCCTAAAAAGAAATCCATCTACAAGGTTATCCACAAACCAAGAACAAATGTGATATAGAAGAACTTTTATCCTTTTTTTTTTCATGTTTCATGTAAAGTCTTTTCCAAGACAAATAATTCACATTTTGGCTGTATATATAGAATATCTCTGCAGAGAAAAGACAAATATCAAGGTATTTTGAAAATCACAAACAAAACTGGAACATCAAAGATGGAACAAAAAAAATATGTGGAGAATAATCTCTCAACCATGGTAAAGAATGGAAGAAAATAAAGTTGAGTAACAAATTACCACAAACTAAGTTCTTAAACACATTTTTGGATAATAAAGTTGTATATATTCTTTCTTTAAGGGCAGTAATAGCAGTAAGAGTAGACCCCACTAATAAATGAGAGGGCATAGCTAAAATACACACTATTCACTCTAGACCATACATGGATACCAGGAAGAACTTAGCTGATGTAAAATTTAGATCTTTTCAATGCTTCCAATTTCACAGCACTCGTGCTGAATTAGCATTGATTTTAAAAAAAACCTACCACAGTATTTTTCCCAGTTTCTAAAAAAATATGTATCTGTACCTCATTTTCTATGTTACATTGGGCTTTCAGCACATTACTTTGGCCAATTTCATTTACAGAAAATATGCACACTTATCAAAAAAGCAGAGATAGACAGGAACATATACACACTTTCAGATCCAAAACATTTCTGTGTAAGAGTAATTTAGTGCTGCAAAAGATTTTAAAAGCTTTTACTGAGTGATATGATCAGATGCATTTCCACATGACAGAGCAGCAGCAAATCTGCACAGAAGCTTTCTCGCCGTACCAAAGCAGTGCGTATTGCTAACCACAATGAGAGAAAAAGGAAGGGAGTTACCCGGTGTAACCTGAATAGAAACTAAGCAGCAAAGGGTACCCAACTTTTTCAGAATTAAATCGTTAGGGTGAAAGAAGCTAACATCTTCAGAGTAACAAAATATGTATTTTTTTAAAAACCCTGTTTACTCAAACATACAGCTTCTTGAACCATTCCACCAATGCAGTTAGACCAGCCCCAGGTTAGTGTACCTTGGGTCATACCAAATTTACATGATCCTTGCTAATAGGAATACTGACATCTTACTGTGCTGCTGCAAAAAACCCTTTTCAACTCTGGAACCTTTAGAAAGGTTAAAAAATAAGGAATAAAACACCTATAAATGTTCGCTTGTGGACATTTTTTGAACTGACACCTACTCTCTAAAAAAACCGTCTTCTTCACTTCCAAACTTCTTCTAGACTTCATTTTCTAATAATCACTTTGCAGGTCATTTGCCTTCCATAAAGTTTTACAACACGAAATATGGAGTCTACTTCCCATCCCATATTTCAGGCAGTACCAGAACTCATAATGAGGCTGTAATTACCATCATCATTAAAACAAACTGACTATTTTAACAGAATATTTTTGATCTTAAAAAGAAGTTGAATATACGCTTGAAGAAAATCAAATCAAACAATGCATAGAGCCCTTCTAAGAGAATAGAACACAAAGAAAATCAAGGAATATTAAAATAGATAGCCTATAGATATACATTGAATAACAAGGCCTGGGTATAGATTATGTGATCATGAAAAACAATGGATGGAAGTGTCAGGTTTAGTCATGTAACTGAAAAATACACTAAGCTGCAAGGTCCACAGAAGTTAAATTTCTTCTGTTAGAAACTGCCCAGAAAGACTCCGTTTTGCATTACACCATACAATCAGTACTGATCAAGAATGATAAACTGACCCCCAAATTCATATAACAATGCTGTTTGGAAAATGTAAAATGAACGGTGATATGTATTGAGAATATCATGTTTTGAAGCACTGTCAAAGAAAAAACTCAACCCATCCCAAGCCCCCCCCCCCAAAAAAAAAATCAGAGATCACTAGTGCATTTTACTTCAAGTCCAACACAAAAAGTGCTATATTTTGCCCAAATATTTGGCCAGTTACTTATGATGTGACCATTAGGAACTTCATTTTACAAAAAGAGAACACATGCTAGAATGCAACTGAATTCACCATCCTACAGAAGTCAATAAAGGCTACATATAATTTATTAATGCTACACAAGAATCAAGTGCTTAGCAGTACCAACTAAACCAACGTGCTCTCACTTTTCTCTGAACTGAATGTTCTTGTATTTACAGCAAATGCACTGTCAAAGTCTGTAGGTCCCAGTAACTTAAGGAGCAATTTCTGGTAAAAGTTATGGCAGGAGGCCAATTTGTTTGTCATGTTATTCCCTAATTGCAAAATCCTTTTCCATTTCTGAGGCAGTTTAAAAGAAGTACCAAATCAAATTATAACAGTTGTGGTTTGAAAGTGTCTTAATATTGATTTCAGAGCTTCTATTCTGAATCTCATTCTAAAACACTTCAGATACAACTCTTCCAGAAAGACCAACAGCTCACTTTCCAACAGAAGAGCCAGAAAGCCATTAGGTTAAGGTGCTTTCTGGTTGACCTCTGTGGCTCAGATGAATTACTACTTTTGCCTCTTTCAGAGGCTAAGAGCAATGTCCAGCTTGAAGCCACTCATCTTGTACAAAGAGAAAGGTGGACGCAGCAATACACCATTGCAGCGAGGACAAATTTTAATTACATTTTAGGTACACAAGAACCTTACCTTTTCCTTCTCCCCAAATTACTTCTTAGTGTTATAATTTCAACATTTAACTCTTTTCCCATTTTTTCTTTTTAAAAAGACACAAACTAAATTCAGTTAGATCACTGCACTAGAATATGGTACAGGCAAAATATTTAGATGTTTTATTTCAACTTTTTTTTTTAACCTTTATAGAAATATTTGAGAAATGTATGTAGGCAATGCAGTTGGCTTATTCATCAGTAAAACCATAACTAGTTGCAAAAAGTGAAACTGCTCTGGCTACAACCTATGCAAAGAAATAAGAATACGTTGTAAGTCCTCAGATGCACTTCTCAGAGCCACAGAGATCTTCCTTGCAGACCTGATCTGCAGACTGACTCTCCTTTCAGTGAGCACAATATTCACCAAACATTATTAAGTCAGTTTTCCCTGAAACAAAAAATTTGGATTCTCCCACGCAGAATCCTACTTTACTGGCTACTACACTGACACTGAGATTCTAGCATGGAGTTTTTTGAGGACCTCTGTGCCCCAGCTCTCCTGCCTGTGCAGGGCAAGCACCATGTATCTGAAGCTGAGGAGCACTGGGAGGCTGAGCAGCACACAGCTCTTTAGCACTGGGGTGCATGATTGCTACAACTTCATTCTTGCAAAACTGATTCCACAAACCAGATTGTCAGATACCAGCTGAGAAATTCATACTAGACCACACCCAGATAAGCTCTGAAAGCCTAAGACTGCAACAAGATGACAACTCACAGCAAGCCTTTAGTGTATAAATCAAATCGCTTGGTTCAAGGAAAAATGCAAAACCATTGACGCAGGAGCTCTACATCATCGACACTGAGACACATGAAAATACGCCGGGTACCTACACTGCCTTAAAATATGTCTTTCCCTCAGCAGAGGCAGGCAAGTTTCCTAATAGATTTAAAATTCACATGAATTCAAATCTTCTCCTAGTTCCAGACACATTTTCCTTCAAATGACTCACAATAAGGATTAAAACCTTTCACTAAAAACAAATCAAAACATTCCTGTTTAATTTTGGCCTTATGCTATACAGGCATTTATAAACACTGCCCATTGAGTAACAAATTTTAATTTTATGCCCTTATTGGGCAAGATCCACCTTCAAGACACAAAACAGTGTGGAATTAATACCTCCTCAGATCAGACCATAACACTGGAATATTCAGACTAGAAAACAAGCTCACACCATCACTTGAGGAAGGCTGTCATGCTTTCAGTTCTAGAGACAGCTCATAAGGTACTGCTGTGAGGGTTCATAATATCTTTCTCCACTCTGCAGGTCAGATGTGTTTTTTGACAAAACACAAGCTTGTATCAACTCAAGCCTGGCCACAGCTTAACAACTACATTAAACACAGTGACAAGGCTTTTATATGGAGTAAAGTTTTGGGGTTTCTCCCCAGACACACAATAAATACAACCTGGCCAGTTCTCAGTAAACTTATGAGAATCACCTGGCTGAAAATTCAGGTTTCGGCACAAGGTTAGCACCTCACACACCAGCATTTACACAGGCCAAGGTACTTCTGAATGTAAACAAAAGCAAAAATGCAAGTAGTACAATAAATAAACAAAAGATATCTATAGATTACAGATGGTTATGGCATTTATAAGATAATAGTCCTCAAACTCCTGGATTCGACTACACGGAGTTGGACTTCAGCAAGGTAATACTCGAGTGCTCTAGCTCATCTGACTGTCAAGGCAGTAACCCTGCAAGCAGTTAAAAGCTCAGCTCTCTACGTGAACATTTGTGCCGTTTGTTCGTGTGCACAATCATTTATTGTTCCCACAGCTATAAGCACTCGAACAACTGGTTCTTCACATGGGCCCTCTATCCAGCTCCAGTGATCATGTGCACATGTAGGAATGCCAGTGCACACACTCTGCTCAGCCTCTGCACTGCACCAATTAGGTGTGGAATGGAAAGCTTGTATCAACTCAAGTAAATGTAACTGATCTGAATTAAAATGGATTAATCTGTTCTGGCAGTCAAACATGGTAATGTCTCTGTATACATTTCAAAACGTCTATTGCCAGCCAATGAACAGGGCTTACAAGGGGAAAAAACCACCAAGAATCCTGCAATTTTACAGTCAACAAACAAGGAGTTTTTTAGCATGACAGTACACTAAGAGTGCAACATATATTAAAGAAATAAAATTCCTTTAAGCTGATTGTGCAACCTCTATTGTAATTGCCACATTTGAAATAAGCAAAGCAGCAGCGTGTATCAATTACTAGACCTATCGTGTTGTGTTTATTTAGTAAATGTAATTATTTAAGATTCCAACTTGCCCACATGCATTCTCCTTACAGTTCATTAAATAAAGGACAAAAAGGCAGGCATTGTGCATAATTTTGTACAAACACAGGAAGACGTGTTTCCTGCCACAATGAGTTTACAGCAATTTAAAGCACAATGCAATAAGAGTGCAATAGAACATAGGAGGCAAATGAGGGAAGAACTGACAACAATTGAAAGCAACTACAAAAACTCTCAGCACTCTCATGTTAAAATTCATATTTGCTTCTGGTGGATTTTCTGGGTATGAGTGTTCCTTGCCTTCTCTCTGGTTCTACCCCTGAAATAATTAAAGAATTTAGTTCAGTTCAACAGCCAAACTACAGTGATCTGAGCAATATCCATAGAATTATCTCCCAGCTACAAACACACAAAATAGGATACCTTCCTAGTATCCTCAACACTGTACTAGAATATTACCTTATTCTGCAAGCAAAAACAGGATTTATTTTGCTTGCAGAATTATTCCAATTGCTTTCAAGTCCAGACAGATAAAACTCACTATTCCAGTGGATTGGTTATTTTCTGAGAAGAATACATCATTAAGACAATTATTCTGAAACAAGTATGTTGCAGGATTCACTTAAGCCAAACTGTGATCACATTCTGCTACTGGAAGGTTCCTTCCGTCTAAATCCATCCTTGGACTGCACCTAGCAATTATCAAATCTGCAGGAGCTTACTGATCCATCTGAAAACCAATTTGGGGAAGAAAACCCCAAACCCAAAACACCCAGCAACATAAGAAAAAAAACCACCTCAAAATCCCACATACCCTAGATTGGGTCATGGATCCAGCTGGAAACCACCTCACCCATTCTGCAACCACAGGCTACAACCATGCAACCGAGAGCTGGGGGAAAATTTGTCTGAGGCATGACCTTAATTTAGCCAAAATCACAGAGGATACTTTATGCCTAACAGCAGTCCCAATTTTCATTTCCAAACTGTCATAGCAGTAACAATGAATTTTAAAGTGGATGCAAATGGAGCAGGTATGTTTGAAATGCACTCTTGGCATAGATCCTCACCTGGAGTAAACTGACTTCAAAGGAACGATGTATCTACCCTTTGGGTGTATTTTTTTTGAGACTATTACTTTAGGCAATGAAAAAAGAAAAACTCCTAAGCAGTTTAAAATCTACAGAGATTAATTTCGTTCCTTCCCAACATTACAGACTATGTGTGGGATGCTGAAATAAATTTGGGGCTTACATATACTGAAAGGTTTTACTGAGAGTGACTGAAATAAAAACAGAAGATATAAAGAGAAAAGTGAATATAAAAGAAAAATTGGGGCATGGGGACTTTTTTGGTTTTCAGAATAACTTTGTTTATATTTATTATTTCTCTCCATTTATGGGACAAATTCTTCAATGTCTTTCAAGTGAAACGAAATTCAAATATTTTTCTGCTAGGCAAAAATGAATGTGTTCATTTCTCTGCCCTTGTACACAACTAGAAAACATATTGTTGTACAGTACTCTTTCACACAAATCTGAGTAATCTGACTAGCTGGTGCGAAAGCTTGCAATTTCAGCCCATACATCACTATCACTTAATACTTACCTGGTTTTGTATCTCAGTTCCTACACTTCAGCACTCACAAGATCAGCTCTGAGTTTGCTTTATAATCTCTTGTTTTTCTACTGAGTCACCTCTGCTTGTTCCACCTTTGGGTTCACTTCAAGAGGAAGTTTTCCCTTTTTTCTTTCCCACATACAGGTTTCTCTCAAAAAGTAATGTATGCACAAGGGGAAAGAGCAGGATTGACACAGAGGACCACTTAACCCAGGGAACTGGAACAGGGAATCCCAGAACACCCTGCACTGCAGTTGCACTGCAATTTTCATCTGAAGGCAAATTCCTCCATGGACAGGCCAGCTTTCAGCATAAGCAGATCAACTGAAAAACTGCACAAGGAAAGAAAAACTCCCAGTACAGCTCCTGAATCCCAAATCTTTCATCCATGAAGTACCAAAGGGTACTTGGTGCCATCATATCATCTTCCAGTAGTAGGTACATTTAAGAATCATATATAATGTTATCAACTAACACCTACATGTGCAGAGAACTGGCATTTGATTATTTACCAAGTGGCTTTAAAAGAAGATAAGGAATCCTGATTACTTCCCTTCTTATCATAAAGAAGTGTTGCAGTTTCTACAGAGACATGACAAGCCTTTAATGAAAAGAGACGGACTTCTATTGAAATGCTATATTATTAAAAACTATGAATATGCTCTTAGAGACAAAATTTAAAGTTTTGAGGCTGGGGGGAAGCTGGGGTTTTGTATGACCTGAAAAATGGAATTAGTAAACTCCTACAAACAGATGTTATCCTCATGCAAATTGAATTAGAAGATTCACACCTCTAATGAAATAAATCCGCAGTAAGCCTGAGTGAGAAGGTAGATAGTCTAGAAACAGACAGCAACAGCACTTTATTTTTACTGGATAGGAGAAGAAAATAGCAGGAAAAGATTCATTTTACCTGCGTGCCTTGCTCTCTAATAACATAGATCAACTTCACTTTCTATGTATTAAATCAGATTTAAATGGTAGACAGGGACCTCGCTGTTCAAGGTGTGTTGATTCTGCACACCTACAAATGTAAAACCAAAATGATATTCACATGCTAACAACATTCAAATCCAGAAGTATTAGAGTACCTAATATTAGAGAAAAATTATGTGTACAAATCTGGGATCATGATTTTAATTGTTAAATCTGGTTTATGTGCTCAGGTAAGATTTGGTCTTATTTATTGGGAATTTTTGAATTCCCATTAGGACCTGCCATATTCTTTCACCAGAAGTGGACAGGTACACATCTTTTATTGTTTCTGTATTTTCAAAATGAAAATTACATTTCTCTGGGGTTTAAAAGCTTTGTAAGATGTATTCAAGGGTACAACTTCTACTGCTCTCATCCTAATCAGAAAAGAGTCTCAAGTTAGACTGACTCATGCAAGTCATAATTAACCCTCACTGATTTCTTTTGACATGCACCACAAAGAAAGAATAAGAGCCCAGTAGTTTACATGTTATTGTATTTGTGATATGTTTATCCAGGTGAACATCTTCTCTTACCCACACTGAGAAGGATTACTGACATGGCTAAAGCCTATACATGAAAGTAAGTGATGCTGTAGTGTATATTAGCTTTGGATTTTACTTTCTTCCACATGAAATAATTCTGCACTTTTCCATGCTATCCCACCTCTCTATACACTGTAGAGTATGATAATAGAAATGTGGGAAGAAGAGTAATTTGAGAGTCTGCTCTTCTGTCCCAGTTGTGAGGCCCTTTTAGCAAAGAATATATTAAAACATCTATCTCCCACACTAACTTTGCAAATTCCATTGCCTTGCAGTCTATCAGGCACATAAGAATAGAGCTGGGACAGGGATTTTATGGAATGGTCCTGACAGATGGAGTAAACCAGACATTCCCAGACCAGCCAGAACATGCTACAGACAGAAAACACTTTCATTTCAAGGAGTGTTTTGAAAAACGTGACATAAAAAGTAGCCCATGCCCAGGGATTGAGACCTGAAAAGGTAAAACACCTTCTACCAACTGATCAACTGAGTTCTAGAGTTTCAAAGCCAGAATTCACATATTTTGTGCATGCTTACACAACAGAGCCCAGGCCAATTGAAGGTACAAAGAGAGTAGCAGATTATTACCATTACTTTTTAAAGTTTCACGTCAGGTAAAACTGATCTTCACGTCAGCTGCTCAGAGACTTTCATTTAGTTCATTAAAATATCTTGTTTGGTCAGTTCTACCACTATAATTTATTTTAAACATAGTGAAACCTTAACTAAAGAGGCAGCCTGACATTAAGCAGCCACTTAAAAGCCTCTGCAGATTACCACTCCGCTCTTTGTGGTGAGGGTTTGGGCACAGTAAAGTTTTGAGCCAGATTCCACTTTCCCTTCATTTCTCAGATCACTTCAATGCAAATTCCAAATTCAGGCAGCACCACCACAGACATGTTACCGTCAGTGAAACCAGCCAAAACATGTCCTCTAGTTTGAGGTGGTCTCTTCAGCTAAGGTTGGAAGATGGCCCAAAATTGTGATCACTGTTCTGTTTTTTAAACCCCACTTCAAAGTCAAAAAGCTCATTTTCCTCCCTTGCTGCTTAAGGCAAATTTAACTGGATACACATATGGCGTAAGTGCCAAACCCATTTAGAGTTGGAGGAACTTGCAAAACATACAGAGGCAGATTCTGCTGTTCTTACTCACTTTAAACAGCTCCAGCTTAACTAATGGGACTTCTCAACACAATTAAGACAAGCAGGATCCAATCCAAAAAGAATATGCTCATTTCATAGTTGAAAAATACACTCTGCACAAAGTACCCTGGTAATCCAGGGAAGCTTTCAAGTGGCCATTTAATGGACAGTTATATACATGAAAAAGTAGTAGGACCATCTTAGTTCAGGATGTTTTTTTTAAACAGCAACCACGTGTTATACTAAAACTAATTATCTGCCCAAAACGTTTGTTAGCTGGGGAGAGGAATCTTCAACTCAAGGTGTTCTGGGAAGTCAAACTGTAAGTGATAATCTGATGGAAAACAGCAGTTTTGTATTAGGACAATACAAAATAGTCGACTGCAAAGTACAGGTCGCATTCAACAGCTACGTTTTTCACAGGCAGGAATTTCAGCAACATGGAGTGCAAGGTTTTTCCAGAGAAGATTTATGTCGCTTTATCGTCTAAATCCATGTGCATTTATAAACAAATTGCGAACTACTGATTAACGACCTTTTAAAACATCCGGTAAAAACACTATTAGGATCAAGGGAGAAGGAGGAAGGGGTGTTTTTTCAGAAGCAAAGCCACAAGCCAGTAACTCCAAACAGATCCCGCGGGAGGAGCAGGGCAGGTGCCTCAGGGCACTGCCCGGGACTCACTGCCCGCCCCAGGAAGGCTCCTGCCGCCACCTCGAGGGGTCCCCGCCCTGCCCGGACCCCTGCCCGGCAGCCTCTCCTCCCTGCCAGCCTCTCCTCCTCCATCACTTCCTCTCCCCCTCCTCGCGGGCCCCTTTCCCCCTCACTTCAGACCCTTTTCCTCCCTCGACACACGTCCTCAGCGCGCCCCGCCTCGAACTCCCGCTTCTCCTCCCTCTCCGCCTCGCCCCGCGGCTCTCACCCTCCCGGGCTTTCAGCAGCACCGTGTTGGCCACGATGTTCTCGATTTCCATGGTGGGGGGCTCCTTCCCCTCAGGGCAGCCGGAGCGGGGGCCGCCCCTACAGCCTCCTTCGCCCCCTCCTCCAGCCCCGCCACCGCCGCGGCGCCAAGCCTCGGCTCATCCGGCCCCGGAGGACCTCAGCACTGCGCTCGACTCTTCCCCATCACCCGCTGCTCGCCCCGGCACCGCGCTCCCCCTCCCCGAGGGCGGAGACGGAGAGCGAGCAGCGCCCGCCCGCCCCGGCCATGGCTCCTCCGCCCGCCTCAGGCAACACCGCCCCCGCGCTGCCACCCCCTCGGCGCTACGGGGACTGCAAGTCCCAGCAGGCAGAGCGCGGTGTGCGCTGAGGACACGCGCGCGGCCTCTCGCGGGCATGCTGGGATATGTAGTGCGTTAGACCATCCGCTGGGGCGTCCCAAAGCGGGCGGGGAGCAGTGCGGTAAATATCGCGGTACTTTGCAAAGCTCTCGCGAGAGGCGGCAAGCTGCCGGTGCGCATGTGGTGCTTCTGAGCGCGGCGAGTTGAGGGGCGTGTTGGGGTCGTGCAGCTCTCTGCTTTCTCTTCTCTCTCCTCTCCTGCGCTCTGTCCTCCGCAACACGCTCCTCCTGCTCTCACGGAGCTGTGGTAGAGGGCAGGGGTTAGGCCAAGGGGGAATTCGGGGGATTTTGCGCTCCCCCGGGCGCCATTTTGCTCACCCCGTTTGCACCTCCAGTCTTGGTCCCACACACTGAGGGCTGAGCCCTGCTTCCCCACCGCGTCCCCACGGGCAGCCGGAGCAGAGATGGGGAAGGCGGCGAAGCGGAAGAGAAAGGTGTCAGTGCCCTCCACGGCAAAGGGCCCTGTGAAGTCGGCGATGGCCGTGGTTAAGAGCAACCCCTTTGAGGTGAAAGTCAATAGGCAGAAGTTTGACATCCTGGGGAGGAAGACCAAAAATGATGTGGGGCTGCCTGGTGTGTCACGGTCCAAGGCCATCAAGAAGGTAAGAGGACATCCAAAGCAGGAAGGAAGGATGGTGTCTGTGGATGTGGAGAGATTATAAGGCTGGGACCCTCTCAGGTGAAATAAGTGACCACCTCTTGTGCACACGAGTGACCGCTCACCTCTGAGTGCTCAGAGGGCGATGGAGAGCTCGGGGAATGGCTCCGGCCAGTGTAACCCACAGGGTTCAGTAGTACAGGGCTTCCTTGCTGCTTGTGTGGGAATGGTTCTCTTTTCAAGTTATCCCGGTCCAGAATACAATGGCACGTGTTGTCTTCGAGTAAGTACTGTACCAGAGTCCTTGTTCATAACATTGGTCGGTTCTGGTGATCACAGGATGTTAGGCTTCTTGATAATGATGTAACTTCGGTGTAGTAGTGAAAAAATTGAAAGGGCGCTCAGGTCGTGATGCAGTGAGAAATGTGTAGCTACAAAGAAACTACTGTGGATCTGGAAAACAAATGCAGGTGATGTTTCTGTGCACTGGTTAAGTAGTGTTGTAGAAATATGTTGGGATGTAATGATCTGTCCCCTGCTGTCATAAGAATGACCATACAACTTAAGAAGAGTACATTTTTTCTCTTCAACCCTTGTATCATTTTCAAAATGCCTCTTTTTCTTTCTCTGTTGCCATCAGTAGCTACCTGACCAAAATCTGTGATGTATAAGAGACAATGTGTCATACTATGTATCTGGGATTCTAGCAGCCTACCCTGTTCTTGGGTGAAACTCTGGACATTTTAGTGACCTATCACTTCAGACAAACCAGCAAAGAAGCTAAAACATCTGTAGATTAAATTAAATCGGAAAAAAAAGGTGTAATTTGAAACTATGTCGCTGAGATTCTCTGACGTGTTGCACGCATGCTGTTGTTGAACAGAATTTAAAGCGGTTACTGGAAGGGCAAGTGCAGCAAAAGCAAAAAAGTAGTTTATCATTTTGCATGTATTGTGAAAGGTGATGCAATAAGTATTTTCTTTTTTATCAATAGGAGAAGTAATCAAATAATCGAGTACAAAAAAAGGCACAGAAGTTATAACATGTTTATATACAGTGTATCTGCTGTGTGATATGTGGTGAATGCAAGAAGTAAATAGAAGGTAGAAGTGCCACAATATTAGATGAAACCTGAATTTTAGTGTAATTTACAGCGGCATCTGAAAATTGTGAATGCTCAGTGAGGCTGCAGAGGTCTAAAGCCCAGCCTTTTCCTCTAGTGCAGCACTTTGTGAGGTTCTGGTAATGTGAATGGCACAGTATCTTTCTGTAAGAATCAGTTAATGTGCTTTAAATAAAAATGGATATTTCTTCGGCCTAAACACAGCCAACATTTTCTTTCTTTAGAAACTATCTAATATCTTCAGCATGAAATTGTAAATTAGCTTTCAGGTTTTGTTACTATTTGTCAAGATTTTAGAAAACTTCACGAATGTTGAACATCACATTTTAGGTTTTGGGGTTTTATTTTATAATAAGAAAAATCGGATATTTGTCTAATGAATTAGGTCACTGGCATTGGAAAGTAAACCTGTCTCCTTGCCTGTCCCAAAAGTAGACCACATAGTAAGTACCATGTATAGATGTGATAATCTTCTTTTTTCTGGTTTGATGCTTGACCTCCCCATGCTCAGCCATGACTGGGCTAAATGTGTGGATCCACTCAAGGCTTTTATGTCGTAGACGAAATGACCAAAAAAAGTTCAGCTGTCTTTTGCTGACTTTTTTTGCTTTCTTTAATATGTTATTCTTAGTTTACTAAACTTGAGATGTATCAGAACTCTTCAGTGTAAATACGGGAGTTTTGTATGTGATAAAGTAAAGGTGGGGTACAGTGTAACATTTTATCTTCACATGGGTGCTTATAAGAGAACTTGATCTGAATGTATTGTATGAGCTTCCCATCTTTCATGTTAATTTTTCCTTCTCTTTCATTGATTCTGGTAAATTACTATTTATGCTAAGATGGCAATATGATTGTGTTGACAGCATACCATGGAGTCTTTTTTTTGTGTTGACTGTGGAAGTAGTCACTCTCTGTTCTTTTAATTTTATCTCCTTTTGTCTTTTTCCTTCTAGCGCAATCAAACATTGCTGAAAGAATATAAAGAAAGGGAGAAGACAAATGTGTTTAAAGATAAACGTTTTGGTGAATATAACACCAAAATAACTCCCGAGGAAAAGATGATCAGACGATTTGCTCTGGAAAGACAGGTAAATGATTAAAAAAAAAAAAAAAAGAAAATCCAAACACAAACCCACAAGACACACTTGAATTTTTGGTTGGGAGTGCCCCCTTAATAGTGGGGTTTGCAGGGTAATGCCTTATTTTTTACTTCATCAGGTTTTTTTCCACAAAATAGGATTTTTTTGTGGAAATAGAAATTTTTAAATTAAATCTTTTTGGTTTTGCAAGACAACTGTTTGAAGCAGAGATTTCTTTGAGTACTGACATGCAAGAAAGCTAGTTATAAGCAGAATCAATGATTAGTTGGTTTTATTTGACTGCTTTGTTTTAGAGTTAAATTAGGGAAAGGCAGTTATCATCAAGTATATTCAGTAGCTGAGTAGAACTCTGTAACTTTCTGCCTTTCTGTATTGTGAATTGAACGTGCATTACTATTCTTTCTGCCTCATCATACTCAATCCCCAGAATTAAGCAATGTAAATTTTACAGGTTGAAGTCTGTTTCATTAGGCCTGAAATGCAATTAAATGCAATTAAAAATTGATGTTACTGATACATAGATAAAGCTTCAGCTTCCCCAGGTTTGCTGAGTTAGTCCACTTGCACATTAGTATAAGAGAGATGACACTCTCTCACTTAAAATGTGTTTGAATGAAAATACTGGTCTGACGCTGCTCTTATTCCAGTGTCAAGTTCCAGCAAAACTCTGGAATAAGAATCTCCTGAACTAGCACTAAAACTAAAGGCTATGTTATTTTGTTGCCTGGGAACTAAAGATCTTTTGGTATTTCATTAGTTTGTTTTACTGTTCTTAGCAAAATTACGGAAAGAAGAATATCTATAATCTTAATGAAGATGAGGAATTGACTCACTATGGCCAATCTCTGGCAGAAATTGAAAAACTAAATGATATTGTGGATAGTGACAGTGACACAGAAGAAAGAGGAACACTGTCAGGTAAGAAGTGCCAGCTGGTGTTTCCCTGGTAATTTTATTACTGGTAAATGTGTACATCATTTGTTCAGTTCTGTCTCTCAGTGAGAGAGAATATCATGTTCTTGGTTAGAATGTTTAAACCAGATTTGATTACTTCTTAGCCACACACAGACGAGCTCTCTGGATTTTAGCAGGGGTTAAGTGGGACGTACTACTGGCAAGCTTCTTTACTGGGTGAGCTTTCCAGCATAAACAGGTACCTGGATTTTGAGCCCTTTGGCCAGAATCTGAAGTCTGAGTTTTCTGGTTGCTTTCTTGCATCTTTGGACTTACCTGTGGGATAAATACTGGATAATACTGGATAAATGCTACCTCATACCAAGTATTTGTCAGTGTAAATTATGTGCCTGACATAATCTTTTTTGGTATGGCCGTTCCCATAGGGATAGGACTAATGCATGATGGGTTCAATAGTTAAAATTTCTCCCATTCTCAAGGAATAGGGGAATACTGTCCCAGCAGCAGCACTCTTGCAGTCGTGTGGATTTGAAAGATTTACATTCTACTTATTTTTTTCCTAGCTGAATTAACTGCTGCTCACTTTGGAGGGGGTGGAGGCCTCCTTCGTAAAAAAGTCTCAAGTGAGCAGCAAGATGAAGAAGAGGAAAAACCTAAGTCTAGGAAAGAACTCATCGAAGAGATGATAGCCAAATCTAAACAAGAAAAGGTGAGTGTTTAGCCCTGAAGTGAACATGATTAAGAGGCTGTCACCATACCTGTATTTGTAGAATAAAATAACAGTGGCATAGAAAACAAAAGAGGAAGCTGTCTGAGAGGAGTCCAAGCTCCTCTGAATAAAGTCTGACTTTGTAGGCGTTTTAGATATAATTTGTATGTCTGCCATTCTTTGATATCACCAGATCTCCCCTGTTCAGCATAGCTCTGTACTGCTTCTTCCACATAGAATGTTTGCAGCTTCAAAATGTTAAATATTTTAAATTATTAATTTGTTAAAGACGTTTTGGTTTTAAGTTGTAAATGCTATGTCATGTCCATCTGAACATAACTACTGCATTTGTTTTTGTTCTATTTTTCTAGCAAGAGAGGCAGACTCGGAGAGAAAGTGCCTTAGAACTGACAGAAAAACTTGACAAAGACTGGAAGGAAATCCAAACCCTTATTGCCCGCAAAACCCCAAAGTCAGAGAAAAAGGACAAGGAAGTAGAAAAACCCAAGGTGAGGGTTTGACTAGACTAATGTTCTTGGTTCTAGTAACTTGTAGTTTTGATTTGTAGTGGCTGAAGTATAAGGCCTAGCTCATCACTTCATAAAACAAAATGTTTGCTGCCATTCACATTGAAGGAGTGCTACAGTTTTAAGACAGTCTGATTAGTTGGAGGAATATAGCGCTTTGTATGATTTCTCTGATTTTAAGCAGTTACTGCTTTTCTTTAGTTATCAAGTGAGAGCGAGGTTGCAACTCAACAACACTCTTGACTACAACTTATTTGTAGGACAAATAAATTTTCTTGAAGAATTAAAATTGTTGGGAACACTGACTTACTTTGAGTGCTTTTGGAGTGTTCCTTTGATAAAACAACTTGTACTTGATAACAGACATTTCCTTGTAGAAATTGGGCTCTGTCCCTTTCAAAAAGGGAACGAAAATAATTTGCTTTTGAGTAGATGCTTTATGGTCTCATGCTTTTTCTATCATTTGTATTCTATACTAAGGGAAATAAACTTTTAAATCTAAGAATAGGCATTGTATTGAGCTTTTTTTATTTTTCTTCTAGAAATGTGTATTATCCTGCAGAACATTGTGCATTTCCATTTGTTGTTTTGCAGTAGAATCCAGATTTTATAACATCAGTTAATTATTCAGTCTTGCATTAAAACTGATCTCTAAGTACTACAAGAGATACTGGGCCAAAAATTCGTATTTTGGTGTATTGATTTTTGGGTTTAGGTTGCTCTGTGGCATGTTAAAGCTCAATGAGTATCAGCATCCCTTTTTATTTTCTTTAAGCTAGACTTCTATGCAGTGAAACTAGCAAAGGCTTATCTTATGTGACATGGTAAAGTGAAATGTAAATTATAAATTTACTTATTTATTCATTCTGGCTGTTTTGTTAATAAACAATATTTTAAAGGGTTTTTTTAAGTAATAAGTATTATTTAAGTTATTATTCAGTTGTGAGTAACATAAGTAAGGAAGGGGGAAGTTCCAGGAGAATTTCTCTTTGTCTTAATTCTGAGTTGAGTGTTCTTGCAGCTTGCTTTAGAAGCAGTCTTTCCTTTTTATCTTAACAGTCTGATTTCTTGGCCGTTAGTCTGCTAGAGGGATGGCTGCAAAGCAGAATAATGAAACTTAAGATAATAAACAATTGTATAAATATTTCTTTAGCCTGATGAATACGATATGATTGTTCGAGAACTTGGATTTGAGATGAAAGCAAAACCTTCAGAAAGGCTGAAGACAGAAGAAGAATTGGCCAAAGAGGAGCAGGCCCGACTCCAGAAGCTTGAGGTATACCATTTATGGCTGAGATTGTTTGGGGCCTGTCTTTTGGGAGTGACTGCTTAAATTCATTGCTTGACCTTAAGATTGTAAGTGGCTGTACTAAACTGCAATTCGTCAGAGGGCAAATTCAGGAAACCTTCTGTTTGTGTTTGTAATCTGATATTAAAACAGAAAAAAAAATAACATAGGCCTGGTATGTGACTGTGGAGGTTTATGAAGTGAGTCAATCTTCCTTCAATAAAAATGTAATGTTACTTTTATTTGCCTTTAAATATTTTAAATTATTTGGAGTTGACGGGTGCTTCTAAGTTAGTGGAGTATTGTGTTGCACAGCAGTTGAATTAATACACTGGGCAAGTCATTTATTGTTTTCTTCTGCTATTGGAAGAGCCTTTCAGTAGCAGCATGTGCATAGCTTTGCTTTGCAGAGGGATAGGAATGTCTTGGGAAATGTTGCATGCTATTTCTGTTACGTGGAGCACTGAGTCTTATGGGAAGATGGAACAATTTGGTAAATGTTTCACTCTTTTTTTCTTTCTTTTTGTTTTGGTATACTAAAAACACGTTTAAGACTGCAGGGAATTCAGTACCTTCAGATTACATCAGAGCAGCTCAGTATCTAATAGCAGAACAGAGACTTTTCTTTTCTGCTCTTACCGTCTCAAAGTTTGATGCTCAGTCTGTATCCTAAAAGTGTTAGGATGTGATTGTGTTCACTATAAGCTTGTTACACACACACTAAACAGATAAACACTGCAGAATCCTGAAACACTTTAGAAGCTTTTATTTTCTACTAATGATGTCCCATAAGCAAAAGAGATCAATTTTTAAATAAGAGAACACAATGCTTCTGGTTACTCAGTTTTAAATCCTTTTAAATAAGCTAATCCAATTGACTCTATGCTCTTATCAGACTGTACTCCCTACCAAAAAAGGGTGTTGTCAGCTTTTGCCCATAATTTCTGAAGTTGCTGGGTTTTTTCTTTACACCAACTTCTTGAGTAATCCAAATTAACTGTTTTTCCCTTGTGTTTTCTTAGCTGTAGTATTTGAGAGATCTTCAGTTTTGGTGTAGGTACCTGAGTGATGTAAATGTCTCGCATCTGTGTGTGGTATTTCTTGTGAAACACAGGCAGATCGATTACGTCGAATGCGTGGAATAGATGAAGAGGCAAATAAAAAGAGGCCCAGCCACATGTCAGCTGATGATCTAGCTGATGGCTTTATCCTGGATAAAGATGACAGACGTTTATTGTCTTACAAGGTAAGATTTAAAATTTCTGAATTTTCAGAGGTCTGTAAAGAAGATTAGGAAAAACAGTTGGCAAGTGAACTCTGTGGAGACATTTAATCCAACCTCCTGCTCAGAGCTGGGTCAGCTATGAAATCACCAGTTTACTCAGATCTAGTCTGTTGTTGGAAAATCTCCAAGAATGGAGGCTACTCAGAGAAATGTCCTGACTGCCCTTATTCTGAAGAGGTTTTTTTTAATATCCAGGCTGAATAAGCCCAGGTCTGCCTTTCCCCACAGAGCAGATGCCCCAGCCCCCAGTAGTCTTGGTTGCTTTCTGCTGAACTTGCTGCAGTTTATCAACACCTTTATTGTATTTGAAGGCCCAAAACTGGATGCTGTGTTCTGTGTGGTCTTTAAATTGTCAAGTCTCCTGACTATATTCCTGCTATTAGAGTGGCCTTCTCTGCCACCAGACTGCTGAGTTGAAGAGGAGGCTCTTCGGCATTTCTGTTGTTTTGTTGTTTTGTTTTTTTTTTAATTTTCACTGTATTGATACAGCTTCCATCAAATTTCAGTCTAAAGATGAGTAAATTTCTGGCGTATCTTTGATTAAGGTGGCAGAGCAACATAACCTTAAAGCTGAAATTACAAGTCACCCTGACTGTGGTGCACATGTGTGTGCTGATTCTGTCCTCTCATACACAAGTAACGAGGGAACTGCAGTTCTCCTTGAAGGGAAGAATACCAATTGTGAATGTGAATTTAAACCAGTGATTAATAAATTCAGGATGGGACCAAATATGTATCTGATATGCTATTTTAACACATAGAAGAAATATATTTTTATGTGAAGAATGTTTCTGTAAGTGGTGTTGAAGTCTTTTTTGTATCATCTGCTAGTTTTCCTTCCGTGTGATTTCTTTTATTCCTCATATACTACCTCTTCTTCTTTCAGTTTCTTACAGCCCCTTGAAAATACCCTACTTTTTTATATCTATATGTATGTTCTCTCCCTGATATCCCTTCTTGGCTAACATTGCTGGCCTTCACTGCCTGGTCAGGGTAGCAAGGCTCAAATTCTCATCATGCATATTTAAGATAGCTTTGCATGGTGATTGTGGTGAGGTGCTGCCACTTTATCAGTGTTTTAACTGGCTTGTTTTTTCTATGGACAGGATGGAAAAATTAATATTGAAAATGAAGACGAGGAAGGAGAGGAAGAAGAAGAGGAGGAAGGGGAGGAAAAAGAGGAGGAAGGAGAGGAAGAAGATAATGAGAATGAAGAAGAAAGTCAGGAAGAATCTGCAAGTGAAAATGAGGAGGATGATGCTGCAGACCACCACTCTGATCTTGAATCTGATCTTGAGAGTGAAGAAGAAGCTGCAGGGAATAAAGAAGAGAAGAAACACAAGGAAAATGAAAATGAACCACAGAATGTGGAGAAATTAGATCCAAAGCAAGAAGCTGCCAAATCAGAGCTTCCCTATACGTTTGCTGGTAAGCAAAGGACTGATCCAGAGATCCCTTGTTGTCAGGGTGTTTGTAACAACCAGTCAGTTTGTCTGCTCTGTAGGTCTTGCATTCGTTCATGAGGCTTTGCTTCATAGTTGTCTTCTACTATTTAAAGAGCAGACACTGTTCTTAGTGAGCAAACCTAATGGTGCTTGGAAAAGTAGAAACCAGATCTGTTTCATCCCAGAGCAGTTTCTGTGTCTCTGAGCAACATCAGAATTGGAAAATAAAAATGGGAGTAAAACAAAAATACCTGTGCTCCTTTCTGAAGGCAACCAGCTTATTCAATCCAAAGTGCTACTGTTTTGCCTGAGAGAAGCCAGAATAGTATTCTATGATCTATACTTAGAGTTTCTCTGGTGTTCGGACTGACATTTTTGTCAGAAGATGGTTGTAGAGCCAGGATTCTGAAGTTTAATCCCCGTGATGTAGCATTCCATTATTGTAGAGACACTCAAAGTTTGCCTGGTCTTGGGTCCATGCCTAACAGGAAGGAGGAGATGTGTTTCAAGTAGTACACAAAACATTAATTCGTATTAAGTACATAATTCATCTAACTATTGTCCTAGTGTAGATTTCTCTAACAAAAGTATCTGTTGCAAGATTAAACAACCATTCAAACAACTTCCTTGAATGCTTGTGTTTTTCCATCAAAAGAAGATGACTTACTACACAAAGCTTTTTGAATTGCATTCAGGATTTGCTTTAGCCAGAAACAGTCATATTAAAATAACTCAAAAAACCACAACTAGTTAGGATGTCTTCTAGCATGTTGGCTTCTGTAAAACACGAAATATATGCCAGGGTTGTTGGATTTTGGGGGGTTTTAAAGAATTTTCTATTTGTGGCCATATTGTTACTTTCCTTAATGTTCTTCACACAAAAGCTAATTAGATGTCATTAAACATAAAGCTAACTGTGTTATGGTAAATTTTTGGTTGAATGTGCGTTTAGGTTTAATTCTGCTTTGTGTCAACATAGTTTGCTGCCCAGCATACATGGTAAACACCAGATGACTTGAGTTTTAAGCATTGAAAAGCATGTTATTTTCTGACTTATGTTCATAGAAATAATGCTACATATATGCTAATAGATTATTAGTGTTTAAAAAGTAATTATTTAAAACATCTATGGGTTTTTTTTAAATGAACAATAGCATTTTCAAGTTGGAAATTTGTTGTACATTCACTTGAATTAAAAATATAAAGTTTGAGATTTTTGTGGTCAATTTTTGTTTTTATTTTCTAGTTCCTGAGTCCTACAAGACACTTAAGTCTTTATTGGCTGGAAGAACAATAGAACAACAGCTTATTGTACTGGAGAGGATTCAGAAATGCAATCATCCAAGCCTTGCAGTGGGAAACAAAGCAAAGTTGGAAGTATGTTTTGTTTTATGTTTAAAATAACTTTTAATTCCAGAGTAAGTTTTAATAAGTATTCAGGGAGCAGTATAAAGTATACATGCTTCTATGTTGTGAGTAACAGTAGAATTAACATGATAATCTTCATTTTCTAAGTCTGTGTCACTGTTTTAAGAATATGTACATGAAAAAAAACTTAATAATTGTAACATATTATGCTTCTTGCAGAAATTGTTTGGCTTCCTTTTGGAATATATTGGAGAATTAGCAACTCTGGATATACCAGAGCTCAGAACAATTGACAAACTGGTTCTGTAAGTATTAAACCCTATGGACTTTTGCTTCTTCAGGATTTAAAGAGAAAAGCTACCTAGAGCAAAGCATTTAGCTTGTTGCTTGTTTCAAATATCCTGTAGAACTTGTGAGCAGCTGGTAACTCTCAGCCTTTATGTTTTAACTTTGTTTCATGTGTTGCTTGATCTATTAATTGTAGCAAGAGATTTTCAAAACTTCAGAATGTAGTTTTTGATCTGCAAGATGCATTTTGTGGATAGTGGATAATACCATATATGCATGCAACTTCTGTATAGGAGGTTATTTAGACAACTGATAAAGGATTTTAAGCTTTGCAGTAACACTGCAGTTTCTGTTGCAGTCTGTTTTTTCCATGAGTCTTAGTTCTGTGAATTCACTCAGGGAGCTAGATGAAAAAGGAGTTAAAAGTGTTATAGTAAGCTCATATGGAAGTTCCAACTAAACACTTTGCAGGAAGTTGTCAGTTTGGTATTGTTGTCTTCAAATGCCTGACCACCAGTTAGGCTGTAAAGAGAGAGCCAAGTTTGTCTCAGAGGTATAAAGCAAAGGACAAGAGTCAATGGGCAAGGCCTGCAACAAGGGAAATGATAATTAGATTTAAAGAAAATATTTTCTCAGAAAAGGTACTGAACATTAACATTAGTTTCCCAGAGAAGCTGTGAAGATGAGCAAAACTCAAAAAAGCTATGAGCAACCTGATCCAGCTTTGAAGTCAGCCATGCTTTGAGCAGGGCTGCATCAGATGATCTCCAGAGATCCCTTCCAAATAAAATTGGTCTGTGGTTCCTATCTTGACTTTGCAGGATAGACAGCTTTCTTTCAAGAAGTTACTTTTATGTAGTTTTCAGCTATGTTTTTTATTTCATGCTAAAGTCAGTAAGTTTTTAAAAATCTGCTACATGCAGCATTAGCATTTATTATTCTGTTGCATTCATCAGGAAGAGCTCTGACCCATTGATACTGTCACACATGGTTTGTACCAAAGGGTAAATATGTTTTGGTTATCTTTTAGAACTGGGATATGTTAATATCAATGCAGACAAATTTCACTGAAAATACTGGGAGACCAAACAGATGCAGGCTCCAGACTGCATATGCCTGTAGGCACTAACCATAGCCCAGGAGCTGATCTAACTTTGTGTTTGGGGTTTTTTTTCTTGTTTGCAGTAATAATTTTGCTAACCACATTGCTGCCTTACATGTTGTTTAATATTGCCTAAGAGTGTTTAGAATAGTAGACTGTCTAGTGTAAGCCAGCATACTTCACTGCAGCAATATCTAAAGTTAGGAGGTTCAGAAGGATACGTCCTAACCTTATCCAGTGATTTAGGAGTGTATTTAAAAGTTCAAAATATTTTTTTACCTAAGATTTAGAAACCTGCAACTCAAGGATTCTCACAAGGCCTAATGAAAAATACATGTCTCTGTAAACTAAATTACAATATTAATCTATATTCTAAAAAAGAAACATTTATTGTAGGCAATTTGTTATTGTTATGATGTAGATGGAACACAAGAAATCTTCCTGTGGGTGCTTAAAAATCAATTTTTTATTTACATCAGTGGTGTAACTTGATTATGACTTGAATCTCTTGTTAATAGGCCATTGTACAATCTTTGCCAGATGTTTCCTGAGGCAGCCAATGACAGTATCAGGTTTATCCTTCGAGACGCTGCACATGATCTGGAAGAAGTAATTGAAGTCAAAGGCCGTGCAACATTTCCAGGTTTAGACACGGTAACCAATGCATATTGCTGGGATTATCTCTTTGCATTAGTACAGAATGGTAATAAGTGCAAGATGACATTATGTAGGGAATTATTAGCATCTATGACTTTCTAGGCTTTTCAATATTTTAAATTGTCTCTCCGGAGATAAGTTGTAACAAAAATCCCCACAACAACAAACCCCAACTCTTAAGAAACAGACAAACAATAGGCACACACATTCTTCAGAATAGAACTGTGACTGTGGAATTAATAAGGGGGACAGGTCTTAAAATTGTCCCTCCAGTCTTCACAGCAGAACATTGTTTGCTTTCCTGCTGAAAACTTAAATAGGTAGTTTTAGGAAGAAGTGATTTTATCAGCTATATTGTGACTTGTTTAATTGTGTTAAGTACAAATGTTTTAAAAAGCGCACCATAGAAGTGCAGTATCTCTGCAATAACTCTTAAGTTAAAAAAACAAAAAACACCTAACCAACCAAACAAAAAACCAACCAAGAAAATAATATTATGGATGTAAAAATACAACATTTCTTAGTACTTGATACAGGACAGTGGCCGAATTAGTGACTCAGAAAGAATTTCTTTCCTTATTGTTTTGGTAATATCTCATTTTCACTTGCCATGTTAGATGTGAACAGATTCCTTTTACAGTGTCTAGGTAAATGGCTGTTGGAGAATTCAAGAAGGGAGCATATGGAAAATGAGTATTTTTAAAACTAGTAAAGTTTCAAAGGCAAACCATAAATCTAATTCAGAGGGAGCTACTTGTTTTCTGTCAGCTTGATGAATTGCTGATGCCTAATGGAATAATTAGACTATTGAAAGAAAATAGACTGAAGGCTTGGTTCTTACAGCTTGGAAGATAAATTGAGTTCTTTTGAAGAGTCTTTATTCAGGATATTTTGGGTTTTGCAGGAAATGTATTGTAGAGGGCTTTTAACTTCTATTTTTAATTTGTCACTGTCACCTTTATAGCATCAGTCACACTTCTGGCTTTCATTCACTTCACTGGACTTTTCCAGGTTGCAGGCCATTATTATCTTTTAGTGTGGAATTATATCACTTTGTATTCTCAAAGCACTTCTTTGAGTGAATATTCCATAGATCAGTTGTCTTAGTAGGCTTTTCATATGCCTACTGTTATCTTAGCCTGCAATTCAGAGTATTTAGTAACCAAAACACTTCAGGAGACTATCTGTTTATAATCAAAGATGAACAGAGAGGAAGCAATAAAACTTTACTTCCATCTGCTTTACTGTGTAAATATCCAATTAAATAATTTTCACATTACCTTGCAGCTGATGTTTAATTTCCATGTGGTCTTGACAGGTCACTTGAAGCTCCCTAAAGTCCCCTTCAATAGGAGTGTACCTAATCTCTGCTTAGTTCTTTTGGCTGCAACTGTTTGTTGGTGTGTGCCAGTGCCTGAGGATTCTGGTCACATCATTGTCTGTGTTGAGGACTGGTTGAAAGGTGTCACAGGGCCTGTGTGGCCACTTGCTCCTGTGTTTGTGGTGTGAGAGTATGTGATTGTGGTGAGCTGAAGATCAGATGTTCTCATGGAGTGAATGGGGTTGGGAGCCAGAGTTCCTTCTTAGTTGTTCTTTCAGCTGCCTCACTCAATCCAATATTAGACCTATAATGGATGTCTCATAATGGGTATTCCTTTTTCTCGTCTAACTTAAACAGTTGTCCCAATAAATAGGTCATGTATCATACCATATTTCTCAAAATTACATATATTGTAGTATTTTTGACTACTGTCTGGCAGTTAATAATTCAAAAACTACATGTGTATAAAGTCAAGATCCTGGGAGTAATGTTTTAACTATATTTTGCTTTATTCTGTTTTATGTGCAATCAGCTTATTTATTTGAAAATTGTGGCTCTACTGTTTCCAACTTCTGATTTCTGGCATCCAGTTGTAACACCAGCTTTTATGTACATGAGTCAGCTACTTACTAAGGTATGTCTGTGTTGCTGTACCTCAGTATATAACTTCACATACGTGATTTCTTCCTCAGACTCCAAATAAGAATGTTAGCATTAATGTATATCGTGGAAAGGTACTTGAAAAGGGAGCTTTGTGTTTGGTATAGCCACAGACAGTAATTGGAAGAAAGGGAGAAGAGGAAAACACCCTTGCAGGCTGTAGTCCAACTCGCAAAACGATATCTCTTCAATTTTTCAAGCTGTCACAAGAGAATTCCTTCTGTGGTAAAGTACATGGGACTAATAGAACAGACTGAAAAGTCATTCATTAGTGGTTTCTTTTCCATGCGTTGCATTTCTTCATACTTGAGAGGTTATTTACTTAAAAATTGGCAGTATTTGTTTTCCTTGCAAATGTACCTAACGCAGTACATTGAGTTAAAATATGTCCTTATTTTTCTATCCTAATATCCTGTTTGTGTTTCAAAAGTCTTGAGCTAATTGTTCTATTGCTGCCAAATTGCTCTGAGCCTTCTATGTCACTGGTTCGTTTCTGAAGAATTTATTGTTTGTGGTTTAGCACCTTCTAGTGGCTAAATGAGTTCTGATAAACCTGTTACTCAGTTCTGCAGATACTCTTCAGTTGAGGAACATGGAGAACCAGTGTGGTTCTCATCAAAGATCAAAGGCTCTAAGTTGATAAATTTCAAATGCTTACAATGCAATTAATAATTAATCTTTTTGGGAGATCCTGTATTTGTGATGTATAGACTCTTAATTAGGAATATTTTGTTCTTTTTATTTCTTTTAGTGTCGCATTACAACATTGCAAGATGTTATTAAAGGATTATTTCTATGCTGTTTGTTCCTGGAATATGTATCTCTCTCCAGAAGATTTGTGCCAGAACTCATCAATTTCCTTCTTGGAGTACTTCATATCTCTCTACCCAAAAACCAGGCCCAGGGTGAGTTTGTTTAGAGTAAACGAGTATTTAATTTAAAGTCCATTTTAGTATTGGGGTTTATCTTTTAAACTGTTTAAATACAAATATTTCACACTGATTTCATTGTTTTTGAACAAAAGGCCAAAATCATCTGCTAGTTCAGCCAAAAACAACCTTGATTCTTGGGCATCTTGTTATGAGCTAGATCCTCTAGTGTTGTTGGCAGGAAGGAAAGGACTGAAGTTATTAAAGGAAATGAACTCATGTTGGCCACAGTGCAGTATTTTTGCAATGTTGTCGTTCTAAACAGGCTGTGTGATTGGACAGTTCTGAAATTCAGAGTTCTAATGGATTCCTGATGAGTGCCCTGTAACTGCACAGTGAGGCAGCAGCTCACACTGCAGATAGCCTTCATCTTCAGTTAATAGCTCTATCACCTAAATGAGAGCTAAATGAGAGACATATATCACAAAGCTGGTATTTTTTCCTTATTTCACATGGATTTATAGTAGTGTAGTAGAGGGGCAGCTATCCCCACAAGCAGGATTAGTGATTTGTGTAAACTTAACAATTTGCACAAACAACAGGAATAACAAAATAATTTTTTCAGTGTGATCCCTATGTTAACATTTTTTTTTTTTTAATTTGCCAGTCTCCAATTTTTTTTCTTATATTTGTTTCTGTCTTTAAAGCTATTCTGGTTCTGGGGCTTTTTTTGTTGACCAGTTTGGTGACAATAATATACTTTTGAGGAGTTTGTCAGCATATAGTAACTAATTCATGTGTTAATATCTCTCTCTGGGCACAGCAGGCCAAGTGAAAAATTCAATTATTTGATAAACTCACAAGATATCTGGGATTTAGTGAACTACACACTATGTATTAGTATGCTCATCACTCTTGATAAAATCCTTAAGAATCTTTCTCTAAATAGTCATCAGTCTGGTGAGGAAGGTTTAGCTTCTGTCAGTATTCCAGTACTTCAGTAGGCAGCTCTCTTCCTTTCCCTTCAGGACTTTTTTGCCTTTCCATGTTGGCTTTTTTTTTTTTTTTTTTTTTTCATTTAGAAATTTTGAGCTACCAGTGATCTCTTTTCTCAGCTAACCTATTCCTGCAGTTTCACCTTTATTATCTGCCATGGCTGTACTCTCCAGACCTTCCCCCAGCTGCTTCTCACAGCTTAGCAGTTTCCTCTGGAGTGTGAGCCAAGGTTACACAGCTGGGCTGCATCAGAGCTAAGCCCTGGATTCTCAGAACGCCAACAGCTGAACCCTTAGAAGGAGGTGGGAAGAGGTTATGGAGTGGGTGGGTTACGTAGTACTAAAAGTATTTTCTCTTCTTTGTGTACTCTCTTAGGAATATTTGATCTACAGAGGGTTTTGGTAAAGTTAAAATATGGGATTCTGCAAAATAACATGAGGAACTTGCAAAATGTTTAGTGGTAATCATTGATCAATTGTTACATTAAAATACTGCTTTGTATTTCTGTTAATGATTTTGCACTAGTTAAATTTGCATGGTGTTGTTTTCTCTTAGCAGTGAGTAAAAGCTTAATAAAAAATAAACTAGAGGCCCAGTGTTCTCTTTGAGAACTTTCCAGTCAATGTTGATGTTTTGAAGTTCCCAAGGTATCCAGTTGTGTGTTTAAATATTCATGCTGGAAGCTTTGCTGGTAGTTGTGATGGTTAAGCTGTCAACACAGAATATTTTAAAATAATCAGACATGCATCTCTCTGGAATGTTGATGCACCATCACACCAAAGAAATTCTCTGAGTTCAATTTTAACATTAAGTAGATTCAGCAAATAAACTCTTATTGTTTTATTATCTTGGTCCATAAATTTCTCACGTGAGAAAGATACATGGAATGCAGCTTCGCAAAAAACTGAAATACAGTCTGATTTAGAGTAAAAGCTATTACCTTAAAAAAGAGTAGCTGTAGGTGGAGGGAGTGGGAAGGAGTTGTCATGGTTGATAGCTTTAGCTAATTGAATTGTTAATGAGATCTACTATCCTCTCAAAAGTAAAGCAGATAATAAAACTCACATATCTTAGTTCCTGTTCTTGCGTAAGCCTATGTCTGTCCTAATCTCTTGCAACTTTGGGTCTCAAACCTTAAACCCCTTTTTTTAAATATACTGTCTTCTGGCCTGTCTGTGAAGAGCCACATACAGGTTGTAGAGCATGTAAATAATCTGAACTTAAAGTTTGAAAAAGTTTTGAAGTCAATTCCATGGCAAGCTTGCAGGACATAAGGAAAATGAAGGGGGCGGGGGGAAAAAACCTCCAAGGTCCAGCACAGAGATTGCAAATTATTTTGTCCCTCAGCCATGAAATTTCTCAGATGCTTCTTTCATGTTGCTGTATAAGTAGTTTCACAGATTAGCTTGTGATCCGTGCATAGAGAATCTTTAGTATTTTCCATATGCCCTGCTCCAGTATATATTCTGTGTTTTAAAACCCCTCAGCTGGAGTGGGAGAGGACTTTCCAGTGTGTCTGAGGGCCCCTGCTGTGGACTCACAGGAGAGGCTCTGTGGCTGCAGCTGTGGGCTCTCCCTGCTCCAGCTCACTGTGGCTCATGACCACCTTGTGGTCAAAGCCTTCTGCTTGTGGCCCCACAGGAAAATCCTGTACCTGTCCTGTCCTCTTAAAGCATATCCAGTGCTCCATCCTGGACCAAACATGCAGTTTACCTGTGCATCCTGCTTCCCACAGGGCAAATGTGTACCTACATATCTTAACTTTCCTCATCCACTGAATGAATCAAAGAATTGCAGAATGGTTTGAGTTGAAAGGGACCTCAAATACCATTTAATTCTAACCCCCCCTGCCATGGGCAGGGACACCTTCCACTAGACCAGGTTGCTCAAAGCCCCATCCAACCTGGTCTTGAACACTTCCAGGGCTGGGCCACCCACAACTTCTTTGGGTAGCCTGTAGTCCAACGTCTCACCACACTCATAGTGAAGAGTTTGTTCTTTTTATCTAGTGTAAATCTACCCTCTGTCAGTTTAAAACTGTTACCCCTCATCTTATCACTACACTTCCTGATACAGAGCTCCTCCCCATCTTTCCTGTAGGCCTCATGTAGATAGTGGAAGGTTGCTGTAAGGTCTCCTCAGGGCCTTCTTCTCTCTAGGCTGAAAAACCCCAGAGAAGTGCTCTAGCCCTCTGATCATCTTCATGGCATTCCTCTGGATGCTCTTGAGCTAGGTCTGTGTCCTTCTGCAGGGACCTCAGAGCTGAACACATTCCTTCAGGCTGGATGACAATAAAGTAGAGAATAATCCCCTCCCTCAACCTGCTGCCCACACTGCTTTTGTTGCAGCCCAGTATGCATTGGCTTTCTGGGCTGCAAGGGCACATTGTCAGCTCAGAATTCAGGTTTTCATCCATCAATACCCTGAGTACTCTGCAAATTACAGTTTGTCTTACTGAACTTCATGAGGTTCACGTGGTCTGACCTCTGAAGCCTGTCAGGGTCCCTCTGGATGGTATCCCCTTCCTGCAGACTATCAAGCACACCACTCACCCTGGTGTCACCTGTGAGCTTGCTGAGAGTGCACTCAATCCCATTGTCTGTGTCCCCAGTGACACTGGTCCTAGGATAGACCCCCTGACGGACCCTACTCATAACTGATCTCCATCCAGACAAGGAGCCATTGGCCACAATTGTGGCTGTGCCCATCCAGATAATTGCTTATCTGCTGAGTCATACACGTGTCAAATTCACTCCTCTCCAGTTTAGAGACCAGGATGGTTCGCTGGAGAGTCTCAAATGTTTTGTACAAATCCAGGTAGATGATATCAGTTGCTCCTTCCTTACCCATCAACACCATAATCATGTCATAGAAGGCCACTAAACCTGTCAGGCATAATTTGCCCTTAATGAACCCACGTTGTCACCGAGCACCTCTGTGTTTTGCATGTGTTTTGTTGTGGTTTCCAGGAGGATCTGTTCCACAGTCTTGCTGGGCATGGAGGGGAGGCTGATCAACTTGTAGTTAACTGGATCTCTTCTCTTTCCTTCTTTGAAAATGAAGATTGTTCTTCTCTTTTTCCAGTCACTGGGAACTACAACTTTTCAAATATGAAAGTGGTTTAGGAGCTTTATCTTGCCAGTTCACTCAGGATCCTCAGATGCCTAAGGTCCCAGGCACCTAAGCACATTCAGGTTCCTTAGTCTCAAGCCCGACCTTCTACAGTGGACAGTAGAAGTTCTGAGGGACTTGGTTCTCCCAGTCCCTGCCTTTGGATTCTGTGACTTGGGCAGAGTGACTAGAGCACTGACCTATGTTCCCATGCTCCAGTGTTGTCCCTTGCTTTAGAAAAATTTAATATATAGAAGTATTTTTAAAGATAGTACAATTAAAAATGTAAAATGAGTTGGCTGCTTTTCTTCAGAAAAAAATGAGTAGACTTGATCTTGTTTAATGACTGTTGTTCTTGCTTTTTTAGGCTATACTGTAGTGCATCCATTTACACCAGTGGGGAAAAATTTAGAATTGCTATTGGTGTGTGATAAGGAGGATCTGAAAAGCTGGGAGAAGCAAAATGTGCCATTGAGTACTGTGACTAGATTAAAGGAAACCAGCAGAACAGAGATAAATCATACCAGGTATGTAAGAAGTACAGAAGAGCAGAAAAAATACCAGATCATCTGTTGTGTCATGTCAGTGACAGTGTTCTTTAGAAGTAAAAAGAAGAGTAGCGGATAGTTTTGATGTGTTCAGTGCACTGACATAAAGATTTGTTGCTGATGGAATTCTTTTGGTATTTGCTTAGGAGAGGGAAATTTTTAGTCTGAATCAACAGCTGTTTCTAGTTGCAACTGGTTGTGCCAAACAATCTTAAAGGATTCTGCTAACAGTCTAAATGTAATTAATTCAGATGATTTTATTTGAAAATCCACTGCAGGTTTTGCACATGAAATTGTTAATTTTTTGTACGTTAACAGGTTATCATGTCTAGCCTTGTGTTTTGACCTTATTAAAAGATGTGCAGCTCTCTATGAATCTTTACCATCATTCCACGAAATAATGCATCCTGTCAAAATACTCCTTGCACAACATGTGCCAGTTAATGAATATCCTGAAAAAATGCAGGTATGTATTCCTCAGGATTTAAATAATCAATGTGTTTATTAATAAATTCTGTGTTCTTCATCTGTGCATAAACAAAAAAACAAGTTGTAAGCATTAATTTTTCGAGTGTCAGGCATTTTGATGTTCCTGTGGAAAAAAACAAAGAACAGAGAATATTTAGAAAAGGTATTTTTCCATTGTGTATGATGTCTTGCCTATCTAGATGAATAGAACTTGTCTTGTAGTAATATAGCATTCTGTGAGTGACATAATTTATAGGAGTATTATGGACATCTGGCTCTCATACTTCTGTATTGAATCTGTAAGACCTTGGTAAAATAAATACATGTACCAAACTGGGGAGGTAAAACTTGTAACTGTATAGGTAAAATGAACATAAATATGCCTGGTCAGCACCTTACCTAGGACAGTTGCTTATTCTCTAGCAATGAGAGTCAAATTTTTAATCTGTCTCTTCCAAAGATTGCAAAATCATCTCCTCAAAGAAGCACTGTAAAATGTCCCTAGAGAACAAAGTTTTATTACTTAGATGAAGTCAAATGGCCTATGGTTTTTACCATTAAAATAAAAAAGTACCCAGTCATTCTTAAAATTACCATGAAAGGAAGAGTCTGAGTTAAACTGCCTTTAGTCTTGTTTCTTCCTCTATTAGGTGAAGCTACCAGCAGGCAGACCCTTCCTGTTGTTCATTATACCATTTTAATTGGCTTCCAAAAGCTTTTAAGAATTATCCAACTTGTATTCCAGCATATCAGCGTTAGCAGTGTCCTAGTGAGTAGCTGTGACTTAACCCAGGAAAAAAATACAGGGGAGAACATTACTGTTGATTCAATTTACAATAGCTTTTGATTTATGGTGGTTTTGATACGCTTTTACAATTGGAATTTGTTCTGCATTTTCAGGAATGGTATCACAGTGCTCTGAAAGAGCTGGAGAACAAAGTAAAGCACTATACCCCACTGATATGTGAGAAAAAGAAGCCAGTGCCATTGAAACAGTATACTCCTAAAATTGTGAAAGTGTAAGTAAAGAACACTGGATGCAAAGGAAAGGTGCATTTAAACCTTAAGATTTTTAGCAAGCTAGTATGGATTTGGAAAGCAGGACACGAGACAGAACTGCCTTTCTGCTAGATTTTGTGCATAATTCACTAGGGGCCATCTACTTGTGTGGTAGAGAGGGAAAGAAAAAAAAAAGGAAAGGAATTTTAAGAACAAATATTTTCTTGTAGGAAAAATAGCACTGAAAGTCAACTCTTGCCCATGTAATGAATTCTAAATTAACAAATTTCAAGATTATTAGATGGTTATTATCTGGTCAGGTGCTTTACTGAATGCTCTGTCAGGCATTCAAGTCAGAAGAACAAGAGTGAGTAGTTCATATGTATATGAAATATATGATGGTAAAAGATGAGTGGTGAAAAATACTAATTTAGTTTTGTAGATAATAGAACAGTGTTCTGATTCTGGAAATCTGCTTTATATTGGCTGGTGATTTATTTAGCCATATTGGTTATCTACAGGGGTACAAAGTGTCTACTTTATTTATTCTAATAATAGAAGAGGACAGCTTTGCTCTGTCAGACACACTTATCCCCAAGTAACTGATCAGACTTCTTCTGTAAAATGCATCTCCTGAGATGGTCTGCAAAAATTGAAGATGTATGGGGGGGATTTCATCTTTCTCCAGATGTCCCATTCTTCTAGTCTAGCTTTTTCAGTCTGTTCAAAGTGCTCGGTGCGTATGGGAAATTGAAGTGTGGTCATTGGCATGATAATGTAGTGCAGTTAGAAGGTCTGGTGAGTGTTTTTCCAGTGTGTTCATTGGGCAGCTTCTTATTTTGCAACTTTTTCATATAATATGCAGGAATTAAAATACTGATTTAGTTTTCGTACAAAATCTCTCCTTATAAATATGAAAAAGTTATGGGTTTAAGGTGTTCTGTGCTCACACATACATTCTTATTTCAGCTTAGAGTTTGGAAGAAAGCAGGCAGGCAGCAAGAAGGAGCAAGAAAGAAAGCAATTAATCCAGAGGCATAAACGTGAACTTAAAGGAGCCATCCGTGAGATTCGGAAAGACAACCAATATCTGGCTAGAATGCAACTGTCAGAAATCATGGAGAGGTAACGTAGCCTTCATTTCAGCACCACTTTGGGGATTGTTCTGCTGTGTGTTCATTTCTTCACTGTATGCCAAGACTGACATTAATGATCAACCATACTAAACTAAAATAAAATGGGACAATGTGAGGAAAACCAAACATTTTCAATAGAGATCATTTAAAGTATTTTCAACTTTGTGGTTTCATTTCTCTAGCTTAAGAGATTGCAAAATGGTTTTATTTCAGTGGTGTGTTGGTGAAATTTAAGAATTGTAGGGCTTTTTATGAATTAATAATTATTCTCTAAGTATACTTATTTTCTCTAATGTGATCTTTCTGAAATATTTTATATGTTGATTGTTTTACAGAGATTCAGCGAGAAAAAGAAAAGTGAAAGAGCTTCTTGGTAGCCTTGCTACACAGGAAGGTGAATGGAAAGCAATGAAAAGGAAAAAATGGAAGAATTAATTGGGACCTATCTACAGCAGGAAGCTTACTGCCGTATAAAACACCCCAATCATGGATTTTGAACAGATTTTAATTGCATTTTTGGATGCATTCCTTTTGAGGAGACAACGTCATGGGATTTGTTTGAAAAAATGAACCTGCTTATTAGGAAAATCTACTACTTTCCATAAGGAAAATAAAAATAACACTTTTGTATGTGGCATGCTTCTGTTTTGTTTTAATGAGAACATTTGGATGAATAATGAGAATTATAAGTCTAAAACCTGATCACACACACCTGACTTGAACTACACACACACACACGAAAATTCTACGTCAGAAACGTTCTTCAGGCTGGTGACAGGTCATTAGTGAGGTGCCATTTCAGGGCCAGTTCTCCTCAACAGCTTCATCAACAGCTTGCACATGGGACTCGAAGCTACACTGAATAGTTTTACTGAAGACACTGAATTGGAGGAGCTGCTGAATCCCTCAGAGGCAGAGGGGCCCTGCAGAGAGATTTTGACATTCACCAACCATGTGAAGTTCAACAAGGGCAAGTGCTGGATTCTACACCTGGGGTGGGGCAACCCTGGATGTACAGACAGATGGGGAATGAGGGACTGGGGAGCTGTGCCATAGAAAGCAACCTGGGGATCCTGGTCAGTGGAAAGTTGAACATGAGCCAGCAGTGCCCTGGCAGCCAGGAGGGACATCCCTGTCCTGGGGACATCAGGCACAGCATCGACTGCTCTGCTCTGGGCTGGGGCAGCCTCACCTCAAGTGCAGGATATAAAAGCTACAAAAGATGCCCAAAGGAGGGCAACAAGGGTGGTGAAGGGCCTTGAGGGGAAGTTGTGTAAGGAGTGGCTGAGGGCACTTCGTCTGTTCAGCCTGGAGAAGAGAAAAAGGAGAGACCCCACTGCAGTTACAACTTCCCCGTGAGGGGAAGGGGAGGGGCAGACATCTCTTTGTGGTGACGGTGGCAGGACTCAGGGAATAGCCTGAAGTTGTGACAGGGGTAATTTGGTTTGGATATTAGGAAAATGTTCATCTGAAACATCTCCCCTGGGAAGTGGTCACAGCACCAAGCCTGACAAGTGTTCAAGAAACTCTCAGGCACATGGTATGACTTGGGGATGGTCCTGGTAGGACATTCTATGATATTTTTTTAACGTTGAATGGTTGCAGGCAGCTCTCATAATAGTAGTATAATTTAAACAGTAACATTTCAATTAGTCTGTAGCATCAGGACGTGCTAAATTGTGTATTGAGTAATGGAATAAAGTAGAAGTCCTCTGTTAAATCTGTACATCCGTTTATCTTTTCAGTAAGTTTTGAATTGAGCACAGCTCTGAAGTTCTTAATAATCTAGGGTGATTAATTAGAAGTCCTCTGTGTGTTCAAAACTGTCTGACTTAAGGGAACAGTGATATCCTTAACTTTCCCCCACTTAATTTATCATGCATGTCTAATCACTGGTAACTGCCCAGCATGACTTTGAAAAACATCTGCTCTTCAAACAGAGCCAATAAATACTTCTAACACTTTGTTTCTATACTGTGTTTGCAAAGAAATGTTGCAGGGGACAAAGAGCATCACAGTTACTGATGGGTGCTATCTGAACTAGGTTCACTGTTCAGGTATTCACTTACTATTTGGTAAATTCAGTGATAGTTGTTATGCATTGAAGATAAATTGAATAAACTTCCCTTTTACATTAATATTTCAATTTCAATCTGAAAGACAAACTATAAAATAAGATGTATTATAGGTTAAGAATGAACCAATGGCCATGGTTCTTTACAAAAACAAACCTCCAAAGCTTCCTCTGTTTTCAAATGCTGTTCCCAGAACTGGTCTGTGTTTTGGCCAATAGGTAACTGAGACATTGTAATGCTCTGCCTACAGTTCATAAAGAAAAACTTACATGATGTCAGTTAATCTGATTGAACAGTTAGGCTTGGTTGCTTTGGGCTGCTTAGAATGTTTTCTTTGTTCTGTTTTCTGGGGTTTTGGTTTGATGTTTGCTTTTCGGGTTGTTTTTTTTTTTTTTTGGAATGTGGGTATTTTTGGTTGGGGTTTTTTGTGGTTGGTTGGTTGGTTTGAGGTTTTTTTTCAAATTAAACTTGTAAGGGAAGCAGGACTAAAACTAGGAAGGGGTGAGTTGAAACATAGCCTTTACATTTAGTCTCTAATGACAAAACTGTCTTTGTTAGGCAAGTCTTGTTTCTTAAAAGAGAAAGGCACTTTATTGAAGGAAAAGGCTTTTACTTACTGTCAGTGTGACTAGTAATGCAAGTAATATGTGATTATCATCAGCTTTTTTTTTGTTTGAGAAAGCACTTTCGTTAAGTGTTAAAATAGGCCAGATGCTAAGTACATGTGGGGAAGATACTTGTGTCATGCAAAAATTAGTAAGATTCCTATGTTTGAAATCCATTCACACTTTTAAAAATAGATTTCTTTTCAGTTCTCTTTGCTGATTTTGGAAAAGTTGTCTTCTGAAACCTTAAACGAATATCAGAAGATTAGAATACCTCCTGTTTTATCTCCATTTGGCATAGTATGAATTTTTTCTTTAAAACAAAATCTTTTTAAGTCAAGAACTTGAGAGGGAAGTAATGAGGAAGGAGCTAACTTCCTATTTTATGCTATAAATCAGTAGTTTCAGTTTGGAGTTTTAGTCACAATCTATACAGCACAAATAAACTGTTAAAAAGTAGTATTATTTATTTATCTGACTTTAGCAGTAGTTTCAGAGGTTTTGTCCAGCAGGGTTTTGAGAGGCTGACAGAGGCACTTTGATCCTGCTTTTTGATACCCTTTGCAGCTGCTTTTTATTCCTCAGTAAGGGAAGTAAAGAAGGAGAGTAGAGACACAATGATAATGTTTCTGGGACAGGACATTTTCTGGGACAAGAGAATGAACAGGAATATCTTGTGATGCTGGTGAACAAAAATGAAGGATGAGGAAATCTCAGCTGATAGATTTACTCAACTATTTTAGAATGTCAGACTAAAAGTAGTTTTGTTTGAAATCTTGTTGAATGAGAATCACTGTATGCGCTTTTACAAATTATATTGTCAATGTTTAAAGTCAGATTTAATATTGCAAACCTGGGACTAACTGTGATGCTTAACACACAGTATTTTACATGAATAGGAAAGCAAGACTATGTAATAGTAGCTGGGCAGTGTTGCTGCTCTGATGTGATCGGAAGGTCTGATCATTTGGGCTACAAAGGGCTTGAACATGCTTGAATGCTGGCAGACGATTTCTTATAGAGTTTCTTGAACACCATCACATTTACCAGGCACTGTCTTGTCTGTGTTTCTTTTAACCCAGGACTTGTCATAACAGGCCTTTTGACACATCAGTTATCAATTGTAAATTTGTATTTAATTAGCCAAAAAAAGAAACTATTCTGTAACTAGAATCAAGTCATCACACACAAAAAAAGGAAAATTACCATTTTGCCTTTAGTTTCAGGTACCTTATCTGTCAACATCAGCTGTCCCAGAGAACAGCTACCTTGAATATGAATATTGTAAAGAATAGGGTGAGAACAAAACTGTTCTGCTAGAAACTGCATAAATTACATTTTTTCTGACAGCATGAAAAAAGCTTCCTTGGGAGTGTGGTCTTTTGGTTGTCAGTTGGAAGCTGGTAAGCAGTTTGATATTCTCAGTTGTGCCTTGCAGAAGTTACCATCTACCATGGAGTGTCTCTGCTCTGTGTAAGGCTTCCCCTGTGACCACCAGCTTTCTGCTGAGTAGAGGCACTGAGGCTGCTCCTGAGCTCAACAAGGGCCCTTTGGCTGCTGGGCTGAGGCTGGTGTCAGCCACAGGAACTGGTGGGACTTCTTTCTTCTTCATGGGCCTTCTAGGCATTTGGAAAAGTCAAACAGAATATTTGGCAGTTTTATCATCACTGTGAGACTGTGAGGTGTTACATATTCAGGGGGTCAAAAGCATTCTACAAATATGCCCCTTGTGGTCTTCCAGGTATGTTTCCTAAGCTAAACAGGTATATTTCGGTCCTAAATATATTGGCTATGTGGTCTTGCTTAGTTAAAAGACTAGTTTCTGTAGGGGTTTGGTTTGGGGGAAGGTTGGGATTGGTGTTTTTTTCTTTTTCAGTAAATTAGGTCTGGAGTGGAAAACTAAAATCTTTCACGCAGTCTGAATACTGAGTCTAAAAAATTATGAAGATGCTGTATGGCATTAAATCCTTTAAAATACTGACATTAGGGCTAACACTGCTTTTTAGTAATAGAGCAGGGAAGTAAAAGCCAGAGTAAATGAGGCATTACTTTAAAAAAATAAAGACTGATACAAGAAAAAGGCCAGTGTTAATAAATGTAGTCTAGAAACCAAATTTAAGTTATTATCCATCAGATATGCAAGATTTTGGACTGGAAAGGAGTGGGTAATGACCTATGTAATTCTAGAAAAAGTGTAATGTGTTTACATGCAGGATTGTATGACATGGTTGACTGCAGTGACACAACTGGGCTCAGTGATCTGCAAAAGCTTTAGGCCAGTAGATTTAACAACAGGAAGAGCTGGTTTTTTGGTGTCTCAATGCGTTTTTTTTTAATGTGTCTGAATTCAGACGGTGCCCAATCAGTTATATACTATATATTTTTTTCCCAGGTATTAAAGGATTATTCATACTTAGTCCAGAGCACCTCAAAAAAGAATTTTGCCTAGGAATGGGCTGGAATTGTGTAAGCATTCAGGTTTCAGACTATGTACTGGATCTACCATATTTCTCACACCAAAGTAAGTACATAAAATTCTCAGGTATACATGAGATTAGCAGCTCACTACTTGAGTTAGCCAGTTAGATAACTATTTGATCTAACTGGCATGTTAATCCTGATGTTATGCTTACGTAAGCTCCTCCACGTCTAATCAGCTGGCAATCCATGAGAGAGATGTTACTGAATAGAAGGACTGTGTCCAAGTGCTGATAGCTACATCCACCCCAAACTGCATTGCCTTCGAGGGAATCACGATTTTTAATACCTGTATGAATTTGCTTTATACACACTGGTGGCAGATTCTTGCTTTTCTGGTGATGGATCTGCCTAAGTCCACTTGTAACCCCATCCTCCCATTTTAATTGGACACCAGACACGCCTGGATAAGGGAACAGGACTCGGTGGCGCTTACAGTACTACATCTATTCATGTTCTCCGGGCTAAAAAACTTCGTGTTGAGGGAGAAGTTTGGTTTGGGAACAGTTACATCTTTTGCAACTATCTTTTTGTCAGATAGCCCTTATCAAAGCCGCAGCTATCTGCTGCTGTAGCACCAGACGAAACATCACTCTTCTCTTGGAACGGGTGTTTCAGGATCTGTGTTTAAGGGCGAAGGCAGGGCTGTGGCGCGAGGTACGCGGTTCATTTCCGAGGCCGCGGCGCCGCGCTGGGTGCGGGTCAAGCCCCGCCGCGCTCCGCGGAGCCGCTCNCTCCGCCTCATCTCTGCCGGGCCGCCCCTTCCCTGCCCTGGGGACCTGCGGCTTGTCTGTGCCCCGGCCGAGCGCCTTCCCTGACCTGAGCAGGGCTGTGGGAGGGAGGCTGAGGAGGTAAAGCCGTGCCCGGGAAATTTTACAGGGGAATGAGGTGAGGTAAGAAAACCCCAGAAGGATGAAATTCTGGCTGCTGACAGATAACAAATCTCAGTTCGTGCGTTAGGACAGGATGCTGACCCCTTCCTGGGAACCACGGCATCAAGCCCCGGCCCTGCGGACGAGGACGGGAACAGAAGTGAAGAGACACAGGCGGGGAATCCCAAGGGAAGGGCTGGGGAGAGCCGAGCAGAGGCAGCGAGTGTGAGGGACTCACCTGTGCGCGGGAACAACTTCCCCAAAGTGAGAGCCCTGCCTCTCCCAGCGCGCCTCGCACAAGGCAGATGTCACTGTGGAGGTGAAGTGTTCTGTTTTTGCTGTCAGCATGCCCAGGGCCTGTAAAATGTTGTGTGGTTTCCTGCCTAGCAAAAAATTATGGAGAGGTTTGAACAACAAAACCGATGGAGCACAAAGGCAGAAACATGAAGTACCTTGGGATATTGCGTAAGGGAAATTGCAACCACGCAGCCAAAATTGGAGCAGAGTGAAAGGTCAGCACAAGCATCGATGGGTTCGAGGTGCACGCTGGCAGAAATGTTCCTGAGGGAAAGGTGTGAAGGATCTTACCTTTGTAAATAACCCTGGAATAAAGTTCAGTCTGGTCATACAATTCAGTGGACGACTAAACAAATTGTGAGGAAAAACCAGATAGAGTCTGCCTCAGTGAACCCCTCCCTCAGCTGTTGGCTGGATGGACCTGGGGCCAGAGAGTGTTTGCTTTAAAGGAATGGTTATTTTGGCTCCATGTGCTCTTTTATCATTTGGGCAAGCAAATACTCCTGAATATTTGTAGCAGTGATGATTTGCCATTTTAAATAAAAGGATCTTGCACATAAATCTGCTAAATCAAACCAGTTTGGTTAAGAGCATTACACCAAGAGTTCAGTAAATGGATTGCAGGTGGCCCCCGTTCCATGTTTATTTATCTCATGGCAATTGAGCTTTAATAATGCTTCAGTTCTAACAAATGAACTTCACAGGTAAAGAAATGTCACAATAATATTTATTGCTGAGCATGACAAAGTGTTATAGCCTTCAATTAGTCATTTTCTGTGCACAAGTGCCTTGTGTATATAATATGGTACACCTGGTCTGGAATAAAATTTATCTTAAGAATTGCTCACTGCTGACTGATGCTGGCACATCAAAGTCAATGAATGTTTTTGTATTAATTGGCTTTGGAAGAAATCTGTCTCTTTTTTAAATTTTTTTAGTGCAACAGACTTTCAGGGACTTTTGCAGTAGACTTTTGACTGTAAATTTGATTCTTCTATGACTGAGACATCATGTATGTTTTATAATTCTGAAGTTTGGAGTTCCATGGTTCATATATTACTCCTTGATTTTGATTTATGTTGAAAATAAGTTTATTTTTGGGATTGAGACCAGCTCCTTTATTTGTTAAAGACTGAACTATACATAAGCCTTATTTAGGGCTTTAAGATTTGGAGTATTTTGGAGTCCCATATTTGTAGTATAAGGCTTTTAGTTTTGGAGTATTATCAAAGAGAGTTGATAGCTCTGATATTTCTGACAAAATAAAAATGCTGTCTTAATAATTTGATGCCCCAGGTCAGTAGATATCACCTGGAGAAAGACATAAAAGATGAAGTTTAAAAATTTTCTTCTGTTGTTTCTTGTGTTGCTTTCTGAGGTTGATCTTGAAGACAATTCCTGCAATAGTTAGGAAGTCCGCCTCTTTTTTTTCTTAATTGTTGTTGTTTTGGTAATTTCTAATATGCACTGAAGGCATAATTAAACTCTTACTTGGATGTGAATATTTGGAATAGAAAGCCCTTTCATACCTATTTTATTGTAGTGCTGAGTTGAAACATGTAGGAAAGCCGTATTAGTGTCTAACTTCAAATGCTCCTTAGTTCTCTTTATTACCTTTGTAGCCTGTTCTTGATGGGAGAAAATTTGATGCTGAGCTAATAACCAAGACTAGAGACTTGAGGCTCTTCTTCCCTTGTTCCTAGGTAGCTTAATATAGCCAGAACTTTTTTTTTGTGAAGTCTGTAGAAAGTAGGAATGAATCAGCAAGGTACTCTTATCAAAGAGCCTACAAAAAGCTTCCTGTTGACTGGATATAAATGTAATTTTTTTAGAAGCAGAGCACTGGGAAGATGGCCCTGCAAGAGAGAGGAACCAGCAGCAGCTGCACCAATGACAAGCAGGAACAGAACTATAATCGTGTTATTACAATTGTCTTCCTGGCACTCTTCATTGACTTGTTGGGATTTGCTCTCATCCTGCCACTCTTTCCTTCCATCCTTGACTATTACAGCCAGACTGAGGTAAGTAACACGAAAGGCAGCCCACAGAAAGTGTTGGGATCTTGAGGGAAGAATGGAAGAAAAAATCACCTGCCTTGGGGCAAACTAAACAGCTGTAGGAAGATTAATAATTACCTGGCACATATAAATGGTTCATGGACTGAATTTATTTGCATAAGACTCTTCACCCTTGTGTTTTCATTAAAATGAGAGATTTGTTTTGATAAAAATTCAAGTATTTCTTAGGGACTAGTCCTTGTAGATACTAATGCTTTTGTGTCCTACACTGATGTCACTGGTGAGGCAGTTCATAATGGACCTGTGTGCTGGGGTTTATTGAGGAACCAAGGAGATGAGAACTTTTATCCCACCTGAGTATTTCACAAGGTCACTTGCTCCCTCCCCTAGTGTTGAGTTCCATCTCAATTTCCATTCCTAGCAGGGAGCTGGCTGCTGCTCCTGGAACAGAGCAGAAAGTCCTGTTGGATCCTGGCTGTGCAGGTGCTCACTGTTACTCTTCTCAGGTGCTAACAGCATTACTGGTCAAGATGAACGTGTTGTGGGAGAATTGTTTTTGCAGCCCACACCTCTGTCTCTCAGCCCCTTTCTAAGCCCATTCCAGCTGCAGCTGTAGGCTTTGTCCTTCTTGCTACCATATCTCTAACCCAAACCATGAGCTCTGATCGCCAGGATTTTCCATCACTTCCAGTGTATTTCCAATAGCCAAGATCTCCACCTTCTTTTTCCAGACCCTCTTCTTTTCAAGTCCTCCTCCTCTTTTTGGGAATCATTCCTTTTTTGCACCACCTTCTGTATCTGCAAGCTTCTGGTTTTCCCAAGCTTAACAGTCTATGTGTAGCAGGACAGAGTGTGTCTCATGGTGCCTTTTTAATTGAAAGATTCAGGGCATGCCTGTTTAATTCAGGATTTAGCAAGTAATGGGCCTGAAGGCTTGAAAAAGTTCAAATTCAGACATTCCCTCACCCAAACATATACTATCTGCTGACTGTTAGCATTCACAATTTAAGATATTTTTGGTGTATGTTCAGTGAGGAAATTTTCCCTTGTGGGGAGGAGGAGGAAAGGAATCATCAAACATTGTCTCTAGTTCACTAAGCTCTGATGCTGTCTTTGAAAATAAACCTGTCTTCCTGCTTCTGTTTCCCGGTTATCTGTTTTTCAGGATGGATTCTATTTGTCATTGCAACGTGGGGTAGACTGGTTTGCAGTGATGGCTGGGATACCTCCAGAGAGGAAATACAACAGTGTCTTGTTTGGAGGTAGGGAAATTGAACAAACAAGCTAACAACAAAAAACCAAGGTTCTTTCCAAGTTATTTGTAATGTTGATGTGAAGAATGACAAGAAATACAAAAAGCATGCTTGCCTGTTATTAGTTCTAGATTTAAGTTAACAGAAGCTATCTCTTAGCTTAGACTGTAAATGATTTTGTTTTGACCACACTGATAGTAATGAAGAGTTGGACAGCCCCATCTCTGTCATTTGGAGACACCTAGACAGACAGGAAGAATGGGATAACAGGAACCTTGTGAAATGCAGTAAGGACAAATTTTAACTCCTGCCTGTGGGAAAGAGTAGTCCTTGCAGTGGAACAGACTGGACACTCACTGGTGGCCCTGGGGGTCCTGGTGAGCAGCAAGCTGAGCATGAGCCAGCCTTGGCAGCAAAGGTACCAACAGCTCCTGGGATGAGTGAGCAGAAACAGAATCAGTAGATTAAAGGAAGTGATCATCTTCCTCTACTCTGTTCTTGATAGACCATATCTGAATTGTTACATTCAGGTTTGGTCCCCAGTACAAGGAAGGGTGTCCATACACTGTGGTGAGATCAGTGGAGGGCTCTGAAGGTGGAGAGTCTGGGACCCTTGGCTAGTCTGCAGTGAATGGCAGCTTTCCATCACCTGCAGAAAGGTTATGGAGAGCTAGAACCCTCACTGAGGTGTGTGGGAGAAGGAGAGGTAAGAGGTGTAAGAAGAAGCAGGGGAGGTTCAGACAGGAAATAGGGAGGAATGCTTTTCCAGTGAGGATGGTCAGTGGAACAGGCTGCCCGGAGCAGTGTCCATCCTCAGAGATTGTCAAACCCTGATTGGGTAAGGCCCTGAACAATCTGCTCTGACCTCACAGCTGACCCTATGAGCAGGTGGTTGGAGTTGGTGATCTCCAGAGCTCCTTTTTAACCTGAATTATCCTGTGATCTTAACTCAATTTGTTCTACAGATTGTTACAGAAGTACAGGCCTGCTGTTCCTTGTTGTCAGACTGCCAGCTGAGGGTCAGGAGCCTGCTGTGCTGGGCCCTGGCAGTCACAGAAATTACTCTCCCTTCACAATTGATCTGCATGTGATCAGAGATCAATCAGTAGGAAGCACTGGAAATAGAAACTTGTGAGTTGCAGCCTTGCTTGCCCCTGGGGCAGGTATAGTGCAGCACTGCTGCTAAATCTCATTAGTCTTATTAAAAGAAGCAGAGCTGCTGGCTTGCAGGACCCATAAGCATTTTCTGTCACTGGGACACTGGTGTGGATGAGCTCCAGCAGGAACAGTGAGGGAAAGATGTCATGTTACACATCAGAGACTCTTCTGGCTTCTTGCCATCTAGACAGTTGTAATGAAACTGTGATTTCAGAGTATGACGCTATGAAGGTGTCTGGGCTAATTTTAATTAGACCCTCTCTACCTTCTCTTTTTAGTGAGCTGAGGCCTCCCCCAAGATAAGCAAAAGGCTTTTAAAATAAACTAAATGAAACACAAAACTTAATTAGAATATATGTGAATGTATTATTACTATTTAAAGTTGTTTAATTGGATATAACAGGCATTAGGAATTTTATAAGCCATTTTCCTCTTTCCCACCATATCCTTGCAGGCATGTTTTTCTTTCTCTGCTCATTTTTTAGTGAAATTACTGGCTTAGTTAATCCCTCAGAAGCTGCTTTCTGTCTCCTCTAAGGCTTGTCCAGAAGCTTCCTGCTTTCAGCTTCTCACTATCTCAGGTTGTTTAGACAAGGGGTGGGAACTCCCAGTCAAGCCCAACTTGTTGCTTTTCCTTTTACCTGCCATGTCCTGTACTCTTGGGAGTGCTGTGTAGAAAGTTTCATTATAATTGTGATGTTAAGCAGAGGCTGCTGCAGCCTTCCTGCAGCCTCTATTCCTTCACTGCCCTCATCTACTGCACGGAGCATAGGATTGGGAAGGTGCTTGCAAGATCATCTTGTTGTTTCTACCAGAACCAGCCATAATTTTCATTTTTGATTAGACTACAAGCTCTTCAGGGCAGAAACTTCTCTGCCCGTGTCAGGGCCCTGAGGGCACCCATACTTAGTTGCTGTGACCACTCACCCACACATTTTCTGCCCTGTATTTCAGACTGTATTTCAGACTTTGTCTCCAGGGACTATCTCTGTCCCCATCCCTTGGATGGGCCTCAGACCTGCATTGGAGGTGTCTTGTCTCCCAGCCTACATCATGGTGTTGTTTCCACTCCTTTCTCTTGCCCCTGGCTCCTGCTGGTCCAGGCTGGGCTCCCTGGAAGGATGTGTCCCCTTGCCTGGTGTGGGACTGTCAGTGAGCTCTGTTGGCAGTGCCTGCTCTGCCCAACCCATCAGATCAGGGAGCACCCAGGCAGGTGAGGGCACTCTGGTCACCCTCAGCTCCCAGGTCCTTCCCCCATGTGGAACAGCCCTGGTTTTGCTGCATGCTGGCTTGGAAATATTTGGCATGAAAGGGTGTTTTTAGAATGCTAGAAACACAATGACAAGAACTGTGTGTCATGAACTGCCAGTGTAAAATTCCATAAGATTTTTTACACAGGTTTTTTTGAGCTTTGAGTTATCACAAGCAGCTCTTCTCAACAAGGTGTTCAGTATCAATATTCTGCCTCCCTCAAAGTTGATGGGAGCAGAACGTCTGGTCTGTCTCTCCTCTGCCTTTTAAAGCTTTGATAGCTGGATGATCTGAAACATATAACCCAGTTTTTCCTTTAGAGAAAAGCTGTGACAGCAAAGCATCTTTTGCCTGCTAGTTGAGAGTGTAGTGCAAATTAATAAGTCTGTGAAGCTAGAAATGGCAAGAGAAAAGAGGAATTAAAGATCACAGAAGTCGGAGGCAGATTTCAAAAGACTCTTGGAGTCTGTTGGAATCACTCCTACCTCTTAGGGTGCCTCACTAACAGCAGTGCTTAAATCCTTCTTTCTGAGATAAAAAGGAAAGAAAAACTAATTAAGTGTGACAGAATCAGGTTCAAACAATCAAAAAAGTCTTAAAAGAACTGTGACTGTTAAAGACTGTGTTATCTTGCTTTAAGAACAGAAAATGTATGTAGTCAGCAGGGAAACATTGGAGAATCATCATTCCATAATAACCAGTGAGTTTCAAACCCATTCTCACCAGTGAAGTAACCAGGAAGTCATCCAGTCTATGCCTGTTGCTCTGGTCTGGCTGTGCATCTGGTCTGTCTGTATTTGCTGCCTCAGTTAAGTAACAATGCAAGGTTGGTGTTGTGAGAGTGGTATGGTTTCAGAGACAAAGCTCTTCTTCACAGCTGCGGGTTTACATTTAATTTCAAGTTTTTATCACACATAGTGTGATAGATCTCAAACAGCTTGGCTGTCTTTGTATTTAAGATGCTTCATCTTTATAAGATGAAGGCAGCAATCCTAATAATTTTTCTTTCTTTTTTTTTTTTTTTTTTTTTTTTTTTTTTTAGGTCTGATTGGTTCAATCTTTTCCCTCCTGCAGTTTTTCTCCTCTCCCCTCACTGGCGCTGTGTCAGACCACTGGGGCAGAAGGCCTGTCATCCTGATGACTGTGGTATGTGTCACACGCTGATCTTAGTCATGGCATCTCAATATACAGTGGAAGGAACCAGGATCTTGTGCTTAGTACAGAAACTGAATTGTGTGTGAATTGTGACAGTCACAGTTCAGCTCTAGATTTGAGTTTTCTAGACCTGCTGATCCTTGCCAAATCACCTGGCCACACTTTGAAGTGTGAGTGCTTAAACTGAACTTTGCACACCCAGAACTGTACATAGAAGACACCAAAATACTTATCTGTTCCTGTAATTTTCCAAAATCCCTTTCCCCTGTGTATGGGAGAATGACTTCAGATGCTCTGTTGACAAATGTTAGCCTTAATTCCTACATATTTTAGTTCATCAAGTGATTAATGAAGGCTGATTACTTCATGACCTGTTCCACAAAGCCTGGGGAATTGTTGGTTAGGAAGTTCTACATAGCACTGCAAGATGCATTTCTTATGGACATGAACATTCTCCTTATTTTGAACTCAGGTTTCTCTTGAATTTGGAAACAAATGGAGTGGGATGTACAAAAATGTCTTGTACCCAGGACTGGTTTAACTTCCACAGAATTATGCTCTTCTAATTTTGTTAGAAGTATCACAATTATATGTAGTTTGTATGCACTTCTTTTATTTTGCTGTTCAAGACATAGTGCAGTGTCAGTTTATTCAGCCATTTCTGTTACATGGGGTTTGGAGCAACCATCAAAAACAAACAAAAAAATGTAAATGTTTAGCTGGGAAATGAGCAAAATTTACTTTAACTTTGCATTGCTTTATAAAGAACCCTTTCTTGCTTCTGCAGATGGGTTTGATAGCATCATACTCACTCTGGGCTGCTTCTCGGACTTTTGGCGTTTTTCTTCTCTCCAGGATCATAGGTGGAATAAGCAAAGGGAATGTCAGCCTCTCCACAGCTATAATTGCTGACTTGCACTCTCCAAAAGCACGGAGCAAGGGCATGGTGAGTTACATTTGTGGGACACACATTGTGTTCTATTAGACAACTTTTAATTGCTTTTTGGTGCTCAGTACGTCTTCCTCAGGTGTGTATTCACTGATCAAGTGAAAACATGAGTTTGCATTCTGCCTTGCTTCTGGAAAGATGCCAGATCATATTCCTGGGAGCTCTTGGACTTTTGCCAAGGACCTTCACCTACAAGTGAAATACAGATGCTCTAGGGATGGGGAAACTATCTTGTTTCAATGTTAGAACTGTTACTCCTGCTAATAACTTTAATTCTCTTTATAATAGCTTAGAAATCAAAAGGTCTTATGGCCCATTTTTGGCAGCTGGAAGTCAGTTACTTTGGCAACTCCTTTTCCTCACCCTCTGAAGCTGTGGAAGTGCAGCAGCACAGCACAGTGTGCTCCTGACTTCCTTGCACACTGTGCTGGCTTCAGGATCTGAGCTCAGTGGGTAAAGGATGTGACATTTGGCTAACTGAGAAGTGTGAGCAGCTCCACTATCCACTTCCAGAAGGCAGTGGCCCACATGGAAACACCTGCAGGCTGAACTTGGCCTGTGAATTACCAGTTATATCTTTTATCCTATAAAATCCTTAGAGGCCCAGACTTCTCTTAACAGATTGCTATAAGCCACTACAGAGGACAGCTGCTTCTTGGGAGGGGAAGGCTTTAGATTTTGCAGTGATAGCTAATGAATCTTCCAAGCAAATTATTATAATCCTGGTGAGCCAAAATGCATTTTGATTTGTGGAGAGAGGTAGCCTTATTGCACTTGTAAATAAAATGGGTCAGGGCCTATTTTTAGGGCCTGAGAGTAAGTCACTTAGTGCAGCATGGCTCACATCCACATGGCTTGTATTCTTTTCTATTCCAAAGCAAAGTTCATTCTGCTTTCTGGGAGGCAAACAGCATCTGACTGAAGCTATTCCCAAATAGTGATGGACCACTGCCTGTCCCTGCTCCTTCCCTGGCTGGACAGAAAACAGAATTATTGTTTGGAAACAGCAGGCTTTTCACACTTCATGCTCTTTGCTGTGCACTCCCTGCATCCTCAGAGTGATTGAGTTCTGTGCCTGGTTAATCCAAATCGTTTCAGAACCTGAAAAAAATGGTGTCTAAAATTCTCTGTCTGTGTTCACTTTATCCCTGCAGGCCATGATTGGTGTTGCTTTCTCCCTGGGCTTTACCCTGGGCCCCATGATGGGTGCTTACCTCGCCATGCACACAGAGAAAGGAGAAGTCTTCTACCTTCGTTCAGCATTGTCAGCGCTCGTGTTTTCTGTGGCTGATTTAATTTTCATCTTCCTCCTTCTTCCAGAGACGCTTCCCAAGGAAAAACGGGTAAATGGAAAATCAGTCTCAAGATCTGTGTTTTCTGTAATAATAGGATTTGAGAATTGTTGAAATACTGGAAACAGTGAAGATAAGGCTTAGCCAGTGTCTCAGGAATTTAGCTTGTTCCTGGGATTAGGATTATTTTTAAGGCTGGTGTCAAAGCAGTTGTATGATGGTAGAATCATGGAATATTTTGGGATGGAAGGGACCTTAAAGATCACCTATTTCCAACCCCCTGCCACAAACAGAGACGCCTTCCACTAGGCCAAATTGATCAAAACCTCATCCAATCCGACCTTGAACACTTCCAGGGATGGTCCTGTCTCCTAGCCCAGTGTAACATAAGATCTTTATAGTTAACATGACTGCTTCATTGCTGGTTTTGATGTAAATTTTTCAAAACCCAATGTGAACATGGGAGGGAGACTATGAAATTTAAAGTATGACCACAAGGATTCCTTGGGGAATGAATTTCTTTCATTTCGCCAGTACATGTAAGAAGTCTTCTTACCTATTATCTTGTATTTGCTTGAATATTTTGAACACTAAAATAGCAAATTACTTTTTTCTGAACTGTTCTGTCTTCTACAGTTAGAAAATACCTACCTGTGCTAAAATTCAATGACTGATTTGATTTGTGGGGCTGAACATTTATTAACATTAGGATTTAATATTGTGGGATCCAACACTGTCCAAGGTATGTCTGATTAAAAGTCTGTTAGAACAGTCTCCTTTGTAGAATGAGAGAGGTGGAATCCAGCCCTGGGTATCTGCACTTGATTTGAGGCTTTCACTGGATTATGTCTTTGCTGTGATCCCTGGTTTCTAGGCAGCAGTCAGTTTTTGGAGCATGCTTGGTCTCTGGATTGCCACTCCCATTTCACATGGAGAATTGTTCAGAAAACTTTAATCTACAATTATCCTCCCAGAGCAAAACTTTGCCCTGGTGTTTCCCAGCAGGTTGTGTCCAATATGAAATCTGTTGCTCCCACTATGTTCCCAAGCACTACAGCTATGTTATTTTCTTTTAAACACTCTTCCATGTGTCATCTGTTCCTCTTTCCTATTTGGCTGTTTCTAAACCTTCCAGATAAAATCCTGTTCTTAGAGCTGCACAATCGGAGAAGGTGGCAACATGGTGACGTAGGGAAGTGTTGCAGAGTGAATCTGTATTCTATAAACAATTCCTCCTTTGCTGTAGAGTGATTAAATGGTTTCAGTTCCTTTTAGGATCGTGTGATGACTGAATAGATCCCTCCCCCTTTTTATTATGCTCTTGAAAGGTGTGAGCAGCTGGTTGGTATTAGCCAACACCACTGAATTTTGGTAAGGAAAGGAGCTCTCTGTCCCTGCTTTTTGGGGCTCTGGCCCTGTACAGCAGTGGGTGCTGCAATGAGGTGCTGCTCAGGGCCAGGTCCCAGTCACACAAAGTACACAGAGTGTTTGGCTGCTCAGGAGAGGGGGTTTGGATCTTCTTGTGGTTGGTGTCAGTGCTCATGTGCTGTCAGCCTCCATCTGGGCATGTGATCCATGTGTTCCAGCATATTTGGAATTTCAGTTATTAGGCTGCTCTGCTCTCTTCTTTGGTGATTCCTCACACTTTCTGAGTGGGAGTGAGCAGTTCTCTTGGCCTATGGATGACAAAGGAAAGGCAGGTATGTTGGCTGCCTTTCTGGAACTTGTCTGGGCTGAGCTGGAGCAGGTGCTCCTACAAGTACAGGAGTGGAATATGGTGGAAGGACAAAGCTGTAAAAAAAGAGGAAATCATCATGATAATTGGTAGGAGGATGTGCCAGTGGGGTCAGACATCTGTTTCCTTGAAGTTTGCTGTGTTCTCATTATACCTTTGTTTCTCTATCAGTCTGCTTTTCACAGGAGAGTGTGTTTCATATTGATTCATGTTGGAATTAACTTGTAGGAAGGGAAAATAGAGAGGGGATTGGGAAACAAAGATGTGTTTTCATCCAAAGAGAACAGCATTTTTACTCTCTTCCTTCCTCTTTTTGTCAGCTGTTCCATGAGTTGATCAGGTGAAGAGAGTCAGACACTGGCCTTATGGTAGCCAAAACAGCTCCTGCTGTGACCTGACTGGAGAAGGGAAGAATAGGAAGGTCTCTAGTGGAATCTGTCCCCTTTAAGAGCTTTTGAGTTAGTTTTTAGCTAAGCTAGCCATGAGCAAGGCTGCCTAGTTGGAGGGAGAGTCTTACAACTCCTATTTTCTGGACTGTGTGTAGGGCTATGCAGTATTAGTAGCAGGCTTGTGGAAACACAGAGCTGTGCTCTCTGCATACAAAACATGTCTGGTTTGGAAGGTGAGGCTGCAGCTTGGCAGGCAATTGAAAAAAATTGATGTGCTCACACACAAACACACTTGCATTAAAAAATGTAATAGGTATACATATTTCATAAAACACTTAAGATTTTAAACATGTGCAATTATAATGTCTTGTAATTGGACCAAACTAAAATCAGTCTTGTGCAAAGCTGCTTAGCATCCTATCTGACATGGATAATAATGCAAAGCAGGTACAAGCTACAGGGTATTTTTATTACTGGCAAAGATGCTTGCAGGGAGTTGCTTGTGCCCATATTTTCTGTGCTGTAGTGCAAACCCCATGGTACCAACATGTGCAGGAACTGGGGATTGCCACAGGCCAGCTTCAGGAAATCCTCTTAGACTTCTCAACAGGGTGAGCAAACTTCTTGGGTGTGTCTGTTTACAGTCTGCAATAAATGCAGTGGGAGGGAGAATAAATATCCCGATATATTCTGTGTGAATCAGCAGCTTCATGGCTTCAGACCAGCCCAGTCTATTGAACTGGTTGCTGTTGTGAGACCAATGGGCTCCAGACTCTGGTGTGGGGTACTCAGAAGCTCTATCAAAACAAGACAGGGGTCACGTTAATACCATATTGAAGGGTGATTTGTTTACAGCTTCATTAAATCCAGCCCATAATGAGTCCCCAGGTCAAGCACTGAGATTAAATTCCACTGATAATCTGACCTTTAATCTCTGCCGTCAAAGGGACAAAAGCTCCCTCCCTCTCTATCTGGGGAGAGAAGAAAGCTCATCAAATAAAGCCCGTGCAGTGCTTTGAGGGCGTGAAATACTATGTGTGATTATTCAGGATTCTTGAGTCTTACCTCTCCCTGTGGCTGCTGTGTAAAGTGACAGGCTAAATTCTACTCTAAAAAAAATTGTTTCCCTAATAATGTAGGGAATTTGATTTCTAATCATTTCAACATTATTTCTTTTAGTGTTTTCTTTAATTTTCTATATTTTAGATTTTTTTAAAAAAGTAAATTGTCTATAGATGGAAGAATAAGCGCAAGATGGAAGAATAAGTGCCTGTGGGTAAGGAGCAGGGAGAGTGCCACCAGGTGCGTAATTAGGTTGAGATGTACACAGTACAGGGCCCAGAAATGTTACAAAATAAATCTTCTTCTTTAAAAAGCCACCTATTGTGGCTGGGCAGAATCTCCTTGGAAATTTCCCTAAAATATCTCCAAAGAATCTCTGTAAAAATTATATTTTCCTTCTCTTCCCCAGGAGGTGTCACTGGCTGGCTGAAATAGCGACCAGTACCAAAACAGACCAGTGTTTGATATGCTGCACACACTGGTCTCAGATTTGTAGCACAAAAGCAAATCCTCAGCTTCCTATGAGCTTGCAGGCAGATGTGCCATTTTTTTCCCAGTAAATGTTCTTTGGACATGAGTGATGATGAAAAAGGTGATCCAAATAAAGCCATCTTCAAGGCTATGCAGAATGAGCCACTTATGCTTTGTAAGAACCCAAAGAAGAATTTTTGTCTTCAGTGAAAGGTGCTATCAGTGCTCCACCTTTCAATTACAGTTGCTGGCACCAGTTCTGAGTTCAGAAAGTCTGACTTGTTATTGGGGCCCACTCAAATCCCAATGCCAGGTGCCTTGTTTCATCTCAGATGATTTGTGTAGGTGTAGAGGCACATTTGGTGGTTACTGTCAGTTCCTAGCAGTGGTTATTACATTAGGGTTTTAAATAAACCTCTTTCTGTCTTTCATCAGGTCCCTTCTGTGACATCTGGATTTCAGGCAGCAGTTGACTTGCTCAGTCCTTTGGCTTTATTTCAGTTCTCTGCAGTCACCCGAGGAAAGGAATCCCCTTCAGAACAGAGTAAGTGTCAGATGGCTTTTTACAGTAATACTGTGTCCTTTGTGTGTGGCATTGATCTCTAAGTGAAAACTGTACTCAAACCATCCCAGAAGCAGGACTCTGTGTACTCATTTAAAACCCACCTTACAAACGGGCAGTCAGAAGTTCCATTGGACCTGGGTCCTTTTATTCCCAAAAGAAGATTTTGAAGAGGAGTGTTTTGAATATTTCTGACTTGATACTTGTGTTTTCCTCAGCCACTGGCTGCAGTAAGTGGAGTGATTTAAAGTTAGATCCAGGCATGAGCAAGGGATCATGTCAAGGGAGATGTGAGTTTTCTTATTCAAGCTGCAAACCAGGAACTTCAGACTGGAATTTTATTTCTCAATTCACGCCTTGGAGATGTAGGATTCTCTACATCTTTGTAGGACTCACTTTGTGGCATGTCTTGTATGGATATTTAAAATTAGCATCTGAGGTGAGAACATTTCCCTGTACAGCTGATAAATGCTGCTCTTCTATTGTGGTTTTATTGTCAAGCTTTGCTTGGAAAACACCACGTTTTTATCCCCACCTCTCACCCCCTTGGTGTTTGTTTGTGTTTTTTGGTTTTTTCAGATCTTCGGAATCTCAAAATTTTGGGCCTGGCCTACTTCCTGTACCTCTTTCTGTTTTCTGGCTTGGAGTATACACTGAGTTTTCTCACTCACCAGAGATTCCACTTCAGCAGGTATTGCAATAGATGCTGTATATTTTGACTGTGATATTTTCCAAAATCTTGATTTAAGATCCCTTCCTGTATTTTCAAGAGAGGCTTTCTGACATTAGTAAAGCCACTCAGTAAAGCCGCCCCTGTGTTCGGTGGTATTTGGGCTTTGTGAGAAGAATTTATGAAATAAAAGCACAATGTTTATCATGAAAGGAAGTACTCAATCTACAGCTTCTAAAAACTAGGGAATACAAATACCCAAGATTAAATTAAAGCTCCTGCAATAGGTATAGCTGTGCTAGTTGTATTGATTATAGTAAAACCTTTTCTTGCTCAGAAGAGTTTTTGGGTATCAGGACAAATCTTGAAGCTCAAAGAGGTAAAGGATGGAGGAATATCTGTGTGATGATATTTGCTCATCAGCAAATTCTGCGTGGCATATGGTGTGCAGTCATGTCACAGAGCCTGATTTCCTGTAGTCAACCACCAGAGAAGAAAGAGAACAGAATCCACCAGCAGCTCAGCTTGAAATACTTTTCCTGCCAGCTCACAGGAAGAATTCCAGCCAGGAACGTGAACTTGTAACTTGATTCCTGTGCGTGTCCTTCAGTAATTGTCGGAGGGTTTCATCTTTCCCTGTCTGTCTTTCATTACAGTTTGTGGTTTAACTAATCCGTGTGTGTCAAGGAGAGGTTTTGTAGTGCACTGAGCTTTGCTGTGTCCTGTGCATTCAGGGCAGCCCTCAGTGAGCTGCAGAGCTGTGTGCCAGCAGTGCAGTCTCTGAGGCAGCAAGCTGCTTGTGGAGGTGAGGCCCTTCAGTTGAGAATGTCCACACAATTCAGTCAATAAGAAAGGGAAAGGGAAAACGGAAGGAAATTGAAGGGTGGAGGGAGTGATGGGACTTCACAGTGTGACACTGGATCACCCCCACGCTGTGCCTTGCTGACCTCCATCAAACCCTCCCTGAGTTGCACCTTGGAACCGACATCTCCCATGCACATGGCACAGATGTTCACAGCACGGGGTCATTTATGTGTGGACTCTTTGTGGGCCACCCAGAAACGCTGACCTACTCCACAGCAGCCCAGAGGTGGCTGCAGCACTTGCCAGCATTGTCCCATCTATACAATAAGACCTCAGAGTTTTCCCTGTTGCTCTGTATTGCCAGGGCCCGAGCTGTCAGTGCTGTGAGGGCTCTGCAGTGCTGTGTGAGCCCCAAAGGTTTTCTGTCTCCCTGGCTCAGGGGAGGTCAGCAGGGAGCAGTGAATCCCAGGGCAGGACAGTCCGTGCGTGACTCCCTAATCTGTGTTTTTGCCTCCCTTCCAGCATGCAGCAGGGCAAGATGTTTTTCTTTATTGGAATAACAATGGCTGTGATCCAGGGAGGTTATGCTCGCCGAATCAAGCCAGGAAATGAAATCAGAGCTGTAAAAAGGGTAAAAAAAAAATCAATACTTCTTTTTCTTCCCTCCCTACAAATCTGATATGTTAATTTTCAGTCTGAAGTGCAGGGAAGGGTCGCTGGAGGTTAAACTGTATTTGTCCAGTCAAAAGGATTTTCTGTCTTATCTATCCAGCTAAAGGACCTCTCAAAACTGGTTGGGCACTTACCTGTCTTAACTAAACTTTGGAACATTAGAGTCCTTTATGATATGAGCAACAATATTATTGAATCCTTGTGTTCTTCATTTTTAATTGCAGTAAGGAATTAAGTAAGGAGAACAGATTGTCCATCTGTGCAAGTTAGGTAAAATATTGTGAAGAGTATGCTTTATTTCAGTGATTTCTCTTGCAGTGCAGACATTGAAACTATTAAAGCTGCTTCAGGGCTGATCTCTGACCCTCCTTCTGGGAAATTATTTGCAATCTGGCTATCTTTGTGCTTGATGGTCTTTCCCTAGATCATATTTCTCTGCTGGGCAGGGAGAAATAGATTCTTTTTCCAATCTTTGGTTTGTGATCATCAGTATTACATGTAACAAAAGCATGTATCAATCCTCAGACTGAGGTTTCACTGACAGAAGTGTACATTCCTTTGTTTTGCTTGGCTCTCTCCTCACAGAGATTCTGCAACTGCTGTGCTGGGATGAGAGGAACAGCTCCTTCAGTTTATGCAGCTGTGGGGACAGCAGATGTGTTGTGTCCTTTACATTTGTGTGTGGAACTAAACAAAACATTACCTTGGCTCCTTGGCAATATGTTTGCTTGGGCTGTTAGAGCCTTGATTAATGTATTTTACATTATTTTGAGGCCAGTGTCATTTCAGTGGTGGCAGGGTAGAAGATTTCCAAACCACTGCATTCCAGTGAATTGACTCAGCTTCTCTTAAAGTGATTTCTGCTGGTGAAACAATCTCCACCCTGGTCCCTGGCAGGCGAACGTTGATGTCAGGCTGCTGGTGTCACGTTTCCCTGTGGATGAACATCAGCTGTGCTGCTTCGTCCTCCACATCAGCTTCCCCCGTGTGCTCTGCCAGCCTGCTGTGTTTGCTGGCACTGCACTGTCCTGTGCACCTCTCATTTTTATATTCTTTCTTCAGCCCTGCACTAGGATGTGCAGTTACCTCAAGCACTCATGTGCTGGGCTGTTGGCTCCTCATGAACGCCCGTGTCCACTCCACAGTGTGGACTCCCTCATCTCCGTGGATGCCCGTGGGTTTTGTGGGAATTCCCCCTTTGGCTGAAGTTATTCTGGCAGTTTGTGAATCTGCACCATATGGCAAACGTGGCCTCTCTTAGCACAGTGGTTACAGTAGCTCATTTATCACTGAATCTTCAAAACGAGGCACTCAGTGGCAGTGAATACCCTCCTTTATCACACACAAAGCAGATCTGATGTCTTTTCCGCAGGAGCTCTGTAAGCGAGGGAGACATCACAGGAGAATGGAAGTCCAGCTCTTGGAGGAGATGAAGAATGCTTTTTATTTGGAGGGTTTGAATTTTAGATGAACCCTCCCTCCCCTTTTTTCCTCTTGGCTACAGAAATCTGAAAGCTAAAGTTAGAATTTCAATAACGCTGAGAAAAAGCAGAGGAGCTGTAGTCCTGCTGCACACAAGCTTTTTCTTTTCTTGTGCAGTTTCAGGAGATGAAGAGTTAAAGCCAGATTTCTGTCCAGGTCAATACAGAACAAGAGAAAAAATCCCCCCAAAACGACAGATGTGTAGAGAGAGAACTTGAACGTGGTGTGCAACCATGTGCTAGTGAAAGGGGACAGAAAAGTTCATTGTGCTGGTGTGTGGCCATCCAGGTGACTTTGAAATGTCTGCTTGGGGAGAAAGGGCTTTCTGCTTGTAACTTGTGTGCTGTCCCATCCCCAGAAGGGAACTGGCAGGACACCTAGAGTTAGGCTTTAACAAGAGCGGCTCAGATGCCACCGTGTGACTCATTCCTTTTGCAGGCCATTATGCTGCTGATTCCAGCGTTCTTGTTAATTGGATGGGCTGCAAATGTGACCATGCTGAGTGCTGGACTGTTGCTGTACTCCTTCGGTGAGCTGTTCATTTGTGCAAGCTAAGCACAAATGATTTTTCTTCATGTATTTATTCTCACTGTTAAAAAAATGCACTTCTAGTTTCAAACTACAAGTAACAGAAAGTTGACACTTGGGTTTATGAAATATGAATGAAACGGTGTCTGGGGTTTTTCTGATGCAGTTTGTATCATAGGAAGTTGTCATGGTGGTATTTGGAAGCATCCCCAGTGCTCCTGTTGTCCTGTCTCACTGTGGCGCTCTTGAGGATGTTTCTTTTTTACCCCCTCTTTGCAGACCTAGAAGCAAAGTATTCACTAAATAGCTCAGGATAAAAAAGCGAGACATTGAATCTTTGTACATGAGTGGTGTTGCATTATTTCTTAGGCTGGAGACTGCACACTCTGAGGGTGTTTGGACTGAGCATGAGTGAGGGTCAGATGTTTTCAGTGTTTGCATAAATTCTGTTCTGCCAGCCTAAGCTGCTGTTCAGGGAAACAGTCACTAATCAAGTTGGATCCATCTATTGGATGTCTAAAAAGAGATTTCAGGTATTACCAATGCTGCTAACTATTGTTAAGCAGCTCCATATATGACTTAATACAAAAGTGGACTTCTCTTTTGCATGGTACAGCTTGATTTAGGACTGTAAACCACAAAATGCACCAATTGAGTTTTATTATTTACTGGTGCCAGCTATGTGTTTGACAGGTGAGGAAGGAAGAGGGGGTGTTCGTTATGTTTTACCATATTTGAGTCTTCCCTGGCCCCTTCCTGTGCAGATGACTCCATCTCTTCCCAGTTAAGCCAGCTAGAAATGCCCCTGAGGGGTTCTCTTCCTTCCTCTGCCCGGTGGCTGGGGCACCTGCACTTAAAGCAACCTTGATCATTGCTGCTCTCCCATTACCCTTCCCTTCCTTCCCCTGCTTTATATGTTTTAGGCACTTCTTTCTTGGCAGAAGAGGCCCCTATTTCAGTAAGAGGGCAGTAATTGCTGAACAATTCTTGGCTTTTGTGTCCAAAAAAATTTTGTAACCTTTTCTTCTTGGACATGACTGTCTTCTTTCCCAAGAGAGGCTGTAGCTGCCTGTCCCCCCTGAGTCCAGTGCACAGCCTGCACAGGGACAGTGTCACTCTGGGCACAGCCGTCTCATTGTCTGTTTGGAACAGGAGCATTCCCTGTTCCACCTGATAAGAGCACAGTGATTTGGAAAGCTGCCAGCTGGCTGCTCGGCCCTGTCCATCCCTGTCCCGTGGGCTCACAGAATGGGGGATGCTAATGTGAAACATCTGCTCGGAGCACTCACGGCTGTGGGCTCTCCCTGCAGGCTGGCTTGGAGGGGACGTTCCCATCATTGAACTGCATTAAACCTGGTGACTCAGTGGTGGTAGAGTGCCCAGAGCTCAGCACATTCCTCTGCAGCAGTAACGAGTTTGGGCCACATGTTTGTCACTGTTGTTCTTGTGTGTTCTGAGCTCTGCTGTTCACTGACAGTCTCTGTGGATTTTTCCAGCTGCAGCCATTGTCATCCCGTGTTTGTCAGCAGTGGTGTCATGACAGTGTGAGTGTTCTTCCTGCTCTGATCAGCTGCCCTTGGCCACACCTCTGACCTTTGTATTGACTTGGCTCAAATTACACAGAACTGGCCTTGAGCTGAGTGAAGCATCAACAGGAACAGTTGTGGATCCATTTCGGGCCGGTCTGCAGGGGAGCACAGGGAACACCCTCAGCTCATACCTTTCTCATAACTGATAATTTCAGCTCTCACAGCAGTGATGTGCTCAGAGTGCTCATCAGTATCACTCTTGAATTTTGTGCTGTGTAAAAGAGCTCAGTCCAGGGTGAACTGCAGCAACCTCATTGCTGGTAGCGATGAAGGTGAGAAGTGGGCAAAGGCCACAGACAGTGAGGAGGGAACAGTCTGGGCTCTCTGGAAGAGACACCAGCCATCCCTGCCAGCAGTGAAATAATTTCTTGCTGTTTCCTTAGGAAGGACCTTCTGAGGAACCTTCTGGCACTGGTTGTTATGTAACCTTGTAAAGCAGATGTAGCTGTGGTGCCATCTGTGGACAAGGCTTTGGGTCAGCTGAGGGCCAAGACTCGAGTGCTTGCTGAGGTGGAAAAGCAAGGTTTTGCTCATTAATGTCATTTTTATGTTGCTCTTATTAACTTGCATCCACAGTTCTGGGTTTATTGTACACCTGGGCCTTCTCAGAAAATCTTGTGTTTGATGTGAAGCTCTTGATTTGGATAGGTTTGGGGTGTTTTGGGAGATGTGGAACGTGCTCTACAAATTGTCCCAGTCAAGCACTCGTGCCAAGCTCCTGTGTTTATGCAGTGAAGCTGTTGTGAGGGCCTCAGTGGAGGGCAAGCACAGCTTGGGGATGGGGTGAGAAAGGATGGAAGGGAGGATGCAAGTGGGAAACAGCCCCACAGAACAAGGCTCTCAGAGCCACAGCCATGCCCAGCCCCACACAACGTCACACTCTGCTTGCACAGGCACTGCTGGCCAGAAGGGACGAGTCATGGGCATCCTGAGGAGCCTGGGCGCCCTGGCCAGAGCCCTGGGACCCATCCTGGCAGCTGCAGGTGAGTGTGGCTTCATGCTCCTTCCTCTCTTTGGCACCAGACAGCCCAGGTGGGGCAGAAGGGACACAGGTACCCCCTACATGGGGTCAGAGCCCCTGAGCAGTTTAGGGTGAAGGGGCAGAGGAAAGGGAAGCAGCCTCAGAGCTTGAACTTGGGCTAATGTTAACACCAAGCAAGCCAGAACCTATTTCCTGAGTGCAGCCATGGGCCAAGCTCCTGGCACCTCTGGCTCAACCAAGGGGTCAGTAGTTCTGCTCAGCTGTGCAGGTACAGCACAGCAGCTTTGAGGGCATTCACACGGCTGCAAGGACAAGCACCTTAACATGGTGAATCTCTTTTCTTTTGCAGTTTACTGGCTGGCCGGGGCAGAGATTTGTTTCACTATCTGTGGAGCTTTTTTCCTTGTCCCCTTGGCTCTACTCAGGTCTGCTAAACAGCAGACAAAGGAGGAATAGCAACCACAAAACCATCACCAGCTTCCAAGGACCTCTGCAAGACCTGACTTTGCTGAGCAAATAGGAAAAGGAAGATTTTGATCTTCTGGAAGGAGCTACACAATGACCATTTGCAGCACCAACACACAGCAGTTCTGTTTAAGGTGGCCTCCCAGCCAGCTGGGTTAGCTTTGAAAACAGAACACCAAACAAATGAAAACAGACACACACTCCCCAAAGAGTTGAGTAAGGCACTAAGAGAAGCAGAGACAGCACAACAGCAGCAGGCCTGGAGCCCTCCCCATTCATCAGGTGCTGTTGCACACAGAGCTCTGCTCCTCACCCCAAACCTCTGCAGGGGCTGGCACAGAACAAACCCTCAGGACCGTTGATGGGGTTTTTGTACAAGTGGTACGAGAGCTCTGCAAATGCTGCATCCACACCTGCAAAAGTGATGGTCAAACAAAAGCAGAAGCACACTACAGGCTGCCTGGTACCCCACTGGAACTGTGGCACAGGTGGACTGTTTTTAATATACAGTTAAATTTGGAGAGATGTTTTATATTTCTAATCCTGTGTGATGTTTTTGATGACCAAGCCCTGTTCTTTTTGCATTACAATAAACGGTTACATTGGACAGTCCTGTGCTTAGTTCATTACAGTTGTTACACCCCTCTGAACTGACCATCCCTGATGGCAGAATTTTACCCATCATTAAAGCCATCATTAATCATTAAAAGAAAACTAAGCAAATGAGGCTACAGAATAAAAGTGTACAAGTTTGGAAAGCAGAGCATGATTTTTTTTTTCCAAGACTTTTATTTGTGAATAGAACTTAATGATACAAGAAAGAAAGAAAAATACAGGACTTTATTATGCCCCAAAGTGTGTAACCATACCATACATGACTACATTTCATATCGTAATACAAAGAACTAAAAGAACAAACTACAAAATTAGAAATTAAGAGTCATTGCATATGTGGTCAAGATAAATGGAGGGACTTCAGTAAAGAACTGAAACATACAGCAATTAGTCATTTAGTTACGACCCTGCAATAAAACACAATTTAGCAAAATAAGTGTTTGCTTCCTAGTGTACAAGGACATACAATGATAGAGCAGAAGCTGAAAGCCATTCGTGCCATGCAGTCCTGCCTGAGCTTTGCTGTCCGGGGGCTCCGGCCCAGTGCCCACCCATGATGTCCCACACCGGCCCCGTCACCTTTCCCACGGTCCCAGTGGCCACCTGGACACCTCTGTTGTCACTTGAACACTGACAGCTCAATTCACTTCCAGTTGTTCCCCTTCGCTGCCCAAAACCAGCCCGAGGCATTGGCACCTCCCAGCCCGACACAGGCCTTGCTCCGCCCACCCAGAGCTGCCTCCAGCCGCTCCACCCGCCCGGCCCTCCGTGCTTTCTGCTGCATGAATGTAAGGCATTAGTTCTCTGCTATTTTACCAATTGCAACATTTAATATTGTCCTAAAAGGTTACATCCATGTTCTGTTGTGTTACAGACACTTACTGTGAGTCAGTGTGTTGCCCTCACCCCCACAGGGTGTTGGGGGTTTGCTGCTGTTAAACCAAAAATGCAAATTCTGGAAACCAGAGCCGGTCACTGCCCCGCCGGCCCTGGGCCAGGGAACAGCCCTTGCCTTCTGGAGAATTCCGCAAGCTTGACCTACCTGATCTTAAACTACTTTTATAATTAGTGATAGACAGAAGCATGGCAATAACTGGGAAATAGTGAACTCAGTGGCGAGAGTGATTTGCCATGCTGCACATTAAACAAACATTTATAGCAAACGGTGAAAATACACCTTTAAGGTTACACGGGATTTCTGTACTTGACCGCTGGCAACAACAACAAAAAGATTTAAAGAAATGCCAGCTTTTGTAAGTGAAAATATAATTACTATAAAACAAGGTGAAATACTCAGTGTAATGCATTTACATTTTTATCAGTGGGAAGGAACAAACACAAAAGGCTGCACATGGGGTTCATGAACAACAAGGTTGCAAGTGCAACAAAGGGATTAAGAGGATGAAAAAAACTGTGCTAAGGCCCAAAATACACCTGCCCATGCTCCACAACACCAGCTGAAAAACTTCTGAAATACTTTTACTTCAGCTACTTTTTAACCTTTTCTAACAGCCAAATCACCACATGACTCAGCCAGGCAAGAGCAAAGACAGATTTCCCTTAAACTGTAATTCACTAGAAAGAAAAAAAAACAGGCCAAGACTGGGCTCTTTGAACACATAACATGAGCAGCACACATCACGGACATTTCAGTCCTAGACATCAAAGACTGATTTCACCAGCCAGTCATAAAATAAAACAAAGTGAAAAACACCTTCATTTTGTAATAGTGAAATTGGAGAAAGAGAGGAAGCAATGGAGAGCCTCAAAGCTTGGCCAAACCACAACCTGTACTCACAAGCTTGCAGAAGTTTATATGTCAGTTCAAGAATTCACCCCCTTGAGAACACCACTGCAAAAGCATCCTCTCTAAAAGTCAAAATTTAAGAAATTTACTTGTGACTTGGAACAGAATATTGGTAAGAACAATTCTTGTGGTAAGCAATGGGTGTTTTATTTTTAATTGTGAATTTTTTATATTCATTTGCAAAGCAGTGCAGGCTTTAAATTAAAAATAGGGAATCAATGCCTTCCACATGGAAGTCATTTACATTTGATTACTAACTAAGGATCAGATCTGTGGCAGCTGCTGAACACACAGGATTAGCACCTTTTTGGACATGAGTTTCTGGTTATAACCCTAAACAATCAAGCCATAACTTGAGGGGCTGGTTGGATTAATTGTGGCATTCATTTACATAGTAAGACAAAACACTCAGTACGATCTGGTACATTCTAGTGGTTAATGGATTTTAAAATATGACAGTGTTTCTGCAGTGAGTTGGCCTTTAGGAGTCACTCTTCTTTTTGCTCTTCTTCAGGAAGGAAGGAGTGCGAAACTTCTTTTTCTTTTTTGATGGGGATTTCCCTGGAGATTCATCACTACCTGCATCAGCTGCTGTCCCCTCCTCAGCTGTTGGTGTTGCTGGCTCTTCAGTGGGTTGGGACTGGTGTTCCTTATCTTCCACTGCAGGTGGTTCCGTTTGGCTTTTGGGCACATCGTGATCACATCTCCCTTCCTCCTTTCCTAAGGGAGGGAAGCCGAGTGCTTCCGAAGGCTCATCGGGGGTGAGATCTGGGAGGGTTTGCTTGAAGGTTGCAGCATCACTGTCATCTCTGTTGGTCTGGTCCTGCCGTGTCTCTGGTGGACGGACAAACAGTGACAGTCAGTTTACAAAAGTGTCCCTGGAGCAGGGCAAGCGAAGCAAGTGGATGGTGAGCACGCTCTATAAGAAACTAATATATTTACTTTGCATGAAAGCCTTTGTAATAGGGCTGTTCTCCAGCTTTGGGCACAGAAGAAATAAGATATTCCAAAGTTCTGTTTGTTTTTAAGCTCCTTCACACAGAACAGATAAAGCTGAATTGCATCAGCAAGAAAGTAACTGTTTAGACCTCACTCCTGTTATACTCGTGACATTTGCAGGCAACACAATATTTTAGTGCAAACAAAGCAGGAATTAAACCTACAGTTTTCACTGGCATTGAGTAGTGTTTTGCAATTCCATACCTTTATTCTTATTTCTTTTGGAGAGATAAAACTAATTGCTGATTTGTAGTGATCCCATACATGCAAATCCATTAATTTCGAAATTGTTGGCTTGCCAATTTATAATCCCAGTGAAGGGATGTTCATAATATTCTTCCATGAGATCTAGCTGATGTTCAAAATATAATTTCCTATCACAAAGGCTTCATTTTTTTTGGCAAGATATGAGTACATATTATGGATTCCTATAAGTAAAATCCATGTAGTTTATCAAACTAAATGAGCTCAGCAGGTTATGCAAGACAGCTTGTTTTGTTTATTGTACGTCATGTGGTAGCTGTATGTCCAAAGGGGAACTGAACCACTCCTCCCTCAAATGCAACCCTGTCCCCACTCACCGCTGTGCTTTAGGGAAGTTCTGTTTAAGGCTCCTCTTTGTGCAGGGTTCAACAAGGAGCACTTTGTGGAGTTCCCTGCAATGCTCTCCGTGCACCGCAGCCGAGCAGTGTCCTGGGCACATCTATCCCCACTGATGTTACGTAAGGAGGAATTTAGAGCAAAATCCAGGCCATGCTCATTGTGAGGCACAAATGAAAGGCAACTATTTTTTCCTCCTTTCAAGATCTTGTTTGTTTTAATTTGAAAAGACTGAAGGCTTTCACAAGAATTTACAGAAAATACTTGATACTTTCACATTTTTCCTATAAAAATGACAGTGTTCTTTCTACTTTTTTCAGATGGAATTAATAAGTCTCTGATATAATTTAGATGGCTCTGTTTTGTGAATACCTGCTAGGAAACAAACATGTTTTGCCTAGAGCACCATGAACTTCTAATAGGTTAAATAAACACCACACACTAGTATCCAGTGCCAAACACTCAGAATGCACAAGTTAGCAGTTTAAAAGTTATAATGCAGGCAAGATTTAAATCAGAGCAAAAAAGAGAAAGCAGTTATGTACAGTACAAGCTGCCTCCTGAAGCTGTAGTTTAGCCTGTCTATGTATGGCAGACACAAATTCATAAGAAACACCAGTTACAGTTCCTCACTACCACTACCCTGCTTTTGGATTTGACTTTTAGGAATTAACTGAAAACATTGCTGAGCTCTTCTCCCTGGGATCCAGTGACAGGATGCGTGGCAATGGCTCAAAGATGCACCAGGGAAGGTTTAGACTGGACTTTGGGAAGCATTTCTTTACTGAGAGCAAGGTCAGACATTGGAAATTGCTTCCCACTTTGTGAGAGCTGGTCAAGGCCCCAGGCCTGTCAGTGTTCAAGAGGCATTAGGACAATTTAGCTTTAACTTTTGGTCAGCCCTGAACTGGGTCAGGCAGATGATTAATGTAGGTCCCTTCCAAGTAAAAAATATTATATTCTATCCATTAGTTGGCCCAGTTTTTAGAACCGGCACCATATTGGACTGTCAGGTTTATTTATTTTTTTTAAGTTTCAAAGATAGTTATGAAGTTTTAAAAAAGTGGTTAGAAGTTCTTCAAATTAAAGAATAGGAAGCTACAGGCAATCAATCAGTATTTGCCAGCTGGCCTGAGCATTGAATAAATATAAATGAGTTTATAACTCATTAACCCAGGACTGCCATCCTTCCCAGTTTGTCAAGTTCCCATCATCCTTAATAAACAGATTAACATGATGCTGGAATCAAGCAAACATCTGTTTATCTAGTTTGCTAAGAGCAATATTCTACCAGAATTCTGAAGATTTACAAATTCAACATTCAATTGAGCCAGCACACAATATGTAAACACCCTGCTACTCTACTGGATGGATTTCAGTAACATAACTAGAAAGCTTTAAAAACATATATCTTGTTGCAAAACTTATTTACAGTATAAAAACTCAGCAGCACCTCAACATTTTTAAAGTTTTTTGAAAATAATCATGTTCCCATACACGCTCTCCCTTTATATATATATATATATACACACACACTATGGCTTAAGAGTTTAAAGTATAACATCAATACTGGTGTGTGTTTACAATTCACATTATTTATGAAAATAAAGGTTTATGGGGTTTGGGGTTTTTTAACACAAAAATGTGGACAAACATACAAACTAGGCTATAACTGAGTTAAAAAACACTTGACTGATTTTAGCTACACCTAAATAGAAAGAATATGATGAATCAAAGTTGAGAAGAGGTTGTATACTGAGAACATTGTCATTCAACAGAACCTCCCCAGCCAAAGTCATCATGGTGTGAACTTCCAGTTACTCTCTAAAATAAGCTTTGTATGTTTGTCCTGGAAAACTTATGCAACTAGAAGAGTTTGTTGAACACAATTCCCTGTTTAAAAGAACTTTCAGGTTTTAGAACTTTATCAGTAACATCACAGGTGTCTACAATATAGTTTGACTTTCACACCTATGACAAACACACTGACTTTTGGATATAACAGGACATACAAACATCCTTATTCCTTTAAAGTATAATCCGAAGGAGCCCTGTAGAGCTAGCCAAAACAGCTGTAGAAGTTGCTGCCACCAAGTACTTGCTGTTATTCCTTGGTTGGAATTTGCATTCCTTACAGTTAACACAAAACATAGGAGTAGTCCCATATCCATTTCCATGCAGAAGTCTGCTGGGTAAATTTAAATCCATATCAGTGGATTTTGCTCTGGAATAGATTAGGAACTCTTCTGTTTTGTTACCAGGCCCAAGCTGTGTGGGCAGCAGCAAATTGTTGGGGCAGAAATTCCCAGGGCTGTTTCAGCTATATCTGCCAGGCAACTTCAGACTATTCCTTTTTAAATTGAGGAATTGGACACACAGATATGGAAACACGGAAGGTGACTTTCACAGTCTCTCTCAAAGGGGGAGTGTGCTTTAACACGAGATCTGCAATTGCCTGGAATTACATGGAATTGAGAACTAAAGAAATCAACATCTCAACTGAAAAAGCCTGCTTTTTTTAAAAAAAAGCAAAACCAAAAAAACTTTAGTAAACAAAGATGCAAGAGTGAAGCAAAGCACAAAAGCAGGTCAGAGTATGGAATGATACTTACTATGGTAACAGGTATTCTTTAGCATATCCATCTCCTGTTTGTAACGCAGCCACAAGAAGAAAAAAGCACAAGTAGAGAATCTATGCATTCATCACAGCCATTGTGTTACGTTAGAAGAATGGTTGCAACCATTCTTGTAGAAAACAGAATGAGATGAAGTAGTGAAGGGCAGACTAACAGACAAGTGATATATCCAATGTACAAGGTAAAGGAAACGAGACAATAATTCAATAATTGGATTACACCTGATCAAGAGTATAATTTTATCTTTTTTTAGGAAATTATGACCTTCACCAGCTCTGCTCTCATTTTAGTTAAAACTATGACATAAGGTGAGCAAATAATCAAATTTAGATTCAAATTGAGTAGGAAAAGTATTTACTGAGGTGTAATCCAAGTACAATAATGTTTAAGAAATGTGCAATCAGTGAAGAAGATTTACCAAAGCATCTAGATATGTGTCTGGTTCATCATCAGACACTATTTCATTTAGTAAGAGCAATTATCTTGCAGAAAATGTACAAAAAGATAAATCAGTTGAGAAACACCGAGAGATGACAAGGCAATTTTGAAGAGATGGAAATTTGTCTTTCTATTAATGCACACTTCTTTATTATTGTAAACAAAACTCCTGTTAGACTCACAGTTGAGTGGAGTATCTCGTAGGTAGTACAACAATGAAACAAAGAAGTCACTGACTGTTATTAGCTCTAGTTCATGTACTCCATGCGTCAGTCACTAAGGATGCAGTTACTGTTCCCCGGGCCCCGCGGCAGCAGAACGTACCTTCCTCTATCTTAATGGGCGTGCTGGGAGGAGTGCGAGCTGAGCTGGGGTCAGGGGGGCTTTTCTCTTTCTGTGGCCTGCCATCTTCTGAAGGCTCTGCAGGTGTAGGCAAAAGGAAATTATAAAGGCAAATAAAACCTCTCAGAATATAAGTAAGCAAGTGTCCTTTTGTTCCATGCACAAAAGATACCAATACATTTTTCTCAATCAAAATTCTGCCAGGATATTAAATAGTACCAAAACAAGCAAAAGAAAATTGAGCAGTAGTTTGATACTAACAAAACTGTTCAAGTCTCTGTTGTGCTCTGTAGCTCTTTTTGGAATTTTTTCTTTCTTTAAGAGGGCATGAATAATGAAATCATTTATGAATTGGTTTATGCTGCTGTTATAAAGAAAACTTGTGAGGAAAAACCACAAGGAGGATATAAACAAATACAGAGGAGGGGATATGCTACCAGGCTTACACAAGATAACACACTTTTGCTTGCTTTGTATTGCTGAAATTTGGAGTAAACAAAATTGCATCCCGAAAGAAAAGAAGACTGCACAGATAATCAGAAAAACATGCAGTAATTATATGATTCCAAACAGATTTCACAGTGGTTTGAGTATTTGTTATTAGTAAGGAGAGTCCCCCTTGCTTCCAGCTTTAAATAGCCCTAGATCCAAAGGAAAACATTAATAGAGTACACCATATATCAGGAACAACACTAAAGCATTGTTCCATCCAGTTCACCTACACAATTAATGTGAAATCAGTCCCACAGATGAGAGTCAACTGACAGAATCTCCACATGGTGTAGATAAAGAGGTTGTTCCTTGGATTGCAAGCACAGCTGTACCATGTTAGTAATACCTGAGGCCTCAGCCAAAAGGTCAGGATCGGACCTTAATGCTTTGATCACTGCAGTATGAAATTCCTTATGGGAGGACTTCTGCCCATCTGGCTCTTCTCCATTTAGATGTGGGATGATTTGCTGCATGGTCTGACAAGAAACCCATGCAGCAGCAAACTGAATGTTATCTAAAGACTTAGACAGTGATGATACGTCACGATCCTGTAAAGTCTTCGTATCTGTTCCTTGAAAGGTGTTTGATCTGCCTTTCAAATCCAGAGATTTTTTATCTGATGTGCTTTGCTCACTGATGGTCTGATTTCTAAGCACTGCACTCTGTTCCCCAGCTGGTGTCTGTCTCAGTAACACAGTCTCTCCATATTTTGATACCTTATCTAAGAAGGATGTGGCATTGTTACTGAGAGAATAAAAGTATGCAGTTAAACAGGCATGACAGCACAGCATCCCACCCCACCACCCGGTACTTCATAAACCAAACACAACCATTCCTACATCGGTCCCAAAGAGCAGCTGCAGGGAACACACTCTGCAAAAGAAACAGCACTTCGGGTTTCTGCACCACTCAAATTCAAAACCTCACAATAGATGAGCATTGTATCATCCCCTAAAATTACACAAAAATAAAGCAGAAGAACCACTTCAGATGCAGCAACAGCCTCTTTTTATAGCACAAATCTGTCATAATTCTAGGATAATTGAAAAATTCCATTTTGGTAGAAGTCCCCAAGATGTCCTATTTCAAAGCAACAATCAGTGTTATTCTCTATCTTCTCTATTCAACATGTTTCTCAAATCCACAAATTTCAATGACTTAGAAACCTGCAGTGTTGCTGCTATAAAGCACCACCATTACCTCACCTTAGCCTAGGCTCTAGGGCCAAGGGAAACAAAGCAAAACAAAACCAGTACCAAAACACCTCTTTGACTGAAGTTTCAAGCTTTCAACTTCCTACCAGCAGGAGTAACTGGCCCTACTGCCCAGTTTGTCTATAATGACAATTTTAGAGTGAGATCTGTGTATTTTACAGAACGCACTTAAATCGCACATTTTATCTCTAATATGATTTCAAATTTTTAATTCACACTGGAAAAACTGAAACATACAAAAGCTGGGTAGTTTATCCATGGCCTTTGCAGGTAACCCGCCTTCCAATTACTAAGAAACATGCTGGTATTACATTCTATTGCAGAAAAAACCCACACAGAAAAACCAACCTTCTGGTCCCTTCTGCTTTCTTTCTACTTCTTTGCGATATTCTTCCAGTTCTCGATCAGTGAGTTTATTGAAGGGATTTGGTCCTGTTGTGCTCACTATGACTTTTGGTTGATATTCTTTCTCAATTATTGCCTTTGATGCAGTCTCCAGTTCTCCCTGGCAAAAGAAAATGAAGATACATCTGCAATCAAGCAGTAACTTGCAGAATCTTTAGAGCTATAGAGGCTACAAAGCAACCAAAAACAAAACAAAAATATAAATTGGAAAATGCTACTTTTTCCTCTTTTAAATTAAAAAAAAAAATCTATTACAGATTTTTTTTTTTAATTTGATTCACAGGAGGTTAATATAAAGGAGAAAACAGGTCTCCACCAGGGAATATCCACCATTAAGCAGTAAATCAAACAGCAGCCAAACAGTCTAGCTGAATTATATCTGAAGTCACAAAAGTATATCAAGTTCCTTTTTCTTGCCACAAAAGAAACATGATACAAGGCCCACCTGCATGGCAGTTTGGGCACAGAATACTCTTAAAAGGTCAAGAACTCAGCTCATGGGTATTTTTATTTCTGTTTTGTTTTGGGTTTTTATTATTATTATTTTGCTTTTGGTTTTTGTTTTGTATTTTTTAAATAACAGAAAAGCCATTTCTAGCAGCTACTACATTACACCTAACAGATGTTATAGTAAAAAGCCATCTTGTATATGTTCTATATACACCAGATTAACAGCTTATTATTAGCCATTTTAAAGTAATTAAGGTTAACTGTAATCTGATACAAGTTAGCATATTTACATCTATAACATTTGGCATATAAACCAGATTAAAAGTTATACAAATAAAAATATAATGAGCAATTCTAAGTACAGTAAGTTCCAGTGGACAAAAGCAGCTGCATCAGAGATTCTGTAATGCTAAAGTTTTTAGTTTTTCTTCTCTGATCCTATAGTAAAGGCTACAGCCACTGGATTTTCATTGCCTCAGGTACAGAAAATGCTTGCCTGGAGATAGCTGCTCTATCTCTCAAATGACTTGTCTAAGCATTTTGTTTTTTCCATTGGATATACAGAACTCAAACAGTAGTTTGTTAAGAACTGATGTGTGACCTGTGCCCCCTGTCATGGTCACATCCAAACTGTCTTCATTATCAAAAAGAGGTGTCTGAACTCCATTACCCAATAGGTATGGGCTACTGATTGAGCCAGGTCATCTCCATATTCAAATGTTGTCTGTACCAATATTTAGAAGAAAGTATTAGAAAGCACAGTTCAAAAACATGCAGTGCCTGAAGAGAGACAAACACTCCATCCCATGTCCACACTTCATGGACAAGCACACGATGGCCACTGTAAAACTGATGACGCAAGTAGACAGAATGCTGTTTTGGATGGCAAGAGCTGCTTTGGATAAGCTGTCAGCACCAAAGAGATGACAGACAAGAATGTCTGGATGGAAGGAGGACAAGAGCAGTTCTGAAAGCCTGATGAGACATCTCCAGAAATCTGGTCTAGATCAATCCAGGGAGGTAACATGGTTGTTAGAATCTATGCTGCTTTTCAGGAATAAAACACCAGCCAGAAGTTCCAAAGAACAAACAGCATAACAGTAAATCTTCACTGCGAGACCCTGAAAGGAACTGCAGGAGAGAAATATCTCTAAAACATTACAGATCACTTCCATTTTTCCATAAAATAAGAGGAAATTTCATTTTATATGCAGAATGTCAGTATAATGTCAAAGGCCTTTTCTCAGCTATATCCATGAAGCATTGATTTGATAGTAACAGCTTTTCTTAGAAGATAATGCATAAAAGGGTCAGAGAAACATCAACCTTTGTACAAATACTAATTGTTTTGTAGCAAATTCAAAACACCCCTAAAACCACAGGTTTCAGCTTTTAATGATGACAAAAAACTGATGCCCATGGAAATGTTATAATTCCTTTTCTGTATTTGCCTACACTTCAAACTAAGCCCATAGTTTTAACTGAAGCTCAGCATAAGTAACAGGATCTGGTAAAGCACTGATCTCAGGCAGAGTTTCTAGAGTTTTCTGGGAACAAGACAGGAACAAGACTCACACTACCATTAGTATCCCTGAAATTTCTAAGATTCATTGAATGTTTGCAAGTTAAATACAGAACCACTGCATAGAACAACTTGTAATGAAACAATGTTACTCAATGCCTGTTCATTTAATGGTGACAAACAGCAAGACAGGCAGTTTGCAGATGCCTGGTGCACTGGCATGATGTGTTCTACTTAGGAGCACCTTTGTTAAATACTTGGAATGAAAGCAACAAATCAAGCCTATCACACTACTAGATTGAAACAAACAAACAAACAAGATTAAGTCCTCACAAAAAAACACCCACAATCAATGCAAACGGTATTTGTACTTGCTGAGTAGCTTTTACCCAAGAGAAGCAGCATTGAAAAGATCAGAGGTGACAACGTTGGATCATAAAAGTGGAAAAATTATACAAGAGATCAGAAAGGAAGAAAAGAAAACTTTTGATCAGCTGAAAGCTTATTCCAGATTAACACATCTAGTTTTATTCAGTATCAGTAATATGAAAGCAGTTCAAAGGCCACCAATGAAAATGATATTGGGTAGAGGGACTGAGTCTATGTGGGAAATAAATTATATTAGTATGTTACCAAATCCTGCAGTATGGTCACTCTAAACCATAATTTCTTCTAAATCAAGAAGCAGATATGTTTTACTTCACAGAATAGGCCACAGAACAGCCTTCTAAGAATTCAAATAAAAATATACAACACAAAATGAGACAGAAAGGAAACAAATATAAAGGACTAAAAAGACAGTACAGAACATATTTCCAATTGTTAAATGTGACACTAAAATAGACAAGACTTTGCAGAGCTATCAACCTGACCATTCCATTCAGAGATTCCTAAGAATGTTCAGAAAAACTCAACAAGAAAACTGGTCTGGAGTTACTTCCAGTATGAAAGAGCCTGTAGAGAGGGGATAAACTCCCATAGACACACACTCTGTTTCAACATAAGATGACATGAAAAACATTAGTGTTCTAGTGATCTCATCGGGATTATGTTGCCCCTAGTATTACTTTGATGGTGATTCCAAAACTATTTTGATGACTATTTGAAATTTGATTGCATGTGTATGGACTCAAATATCAACAGCATTTTCTCCACTGTAAGAAACGCTGGATAGATTATATTAATGAAGAGAATGCATTTTCACTCTGTAATGGCATACACTTGGACAGACACAAGGGAAAAATAATTTATAGCTAATGTTATGCAATAAATCTTCATATTAAACATGGACCTCATATTTCCTACATGAAAATTTTAGATAATCAAATAATTTTGTAACTTCTACAACTAAAACTGGCTTTTAGAGAAAAATTCAAAACTGACCATTATTGAACAGGCAAGCACTTCACCTTTTTCTCAGGGATAAAGATAACCAAAACTGGCACTTTATATACACCAATTCTTCTTTCAGTCAGACAGGAGGTTCGTAATAAGGGTCTAAGTTAACAATTGCTCCTAACACAATCTGACATTAATGCAGTGCCTTTCTCCAATACACCAAGATTCCTGAGGTACTGTTCACGTAGAAGGCACCACTCAAAACCCAGTGCCACCTCTGGGGCAGCACTGAGAGGGTCTGCATTAAGAATAAAGCCACAGAATTTCCATTCTAAAGGAGGAGACACAAAATGGGTGAATCCCCTTCTATTTAAAATTACTGAAAATTCATGTGAATTTATTTTCTTGTGAGACTGCAGAATGGTTGTTGGTAAGAACAACCAACATTCCCTGTCAATCAGCCAAGACTGCAGCAGAAGCTTGGTTAACCAAGTCTGAAGAGAATAAAATTACATGATGCACAAGGAGGTTGTGTTGCAACATGGCCAGGACTTCTCAGAACATGGATAAAGCAAGCAACAAGGCAAGATGGAGAATTCACTGCTGCAGCCATAGGCACAGGAGCTCAAAGCAGTACATGCATGCTGTACACAGGGTGGTATTTTTTCATCCAAAATAGTGTGTATTAGTATTTGATATAAATCTCAGTGTTAACTGAAAACATAATAAATTGTAAGTGTTACTGCAATTACATGAAAATTTTTTATGACTTTTTACATGAACTGTCATTAAGTGTGAAAATATTTGTCAACTGAGAAGTTGTAATTGGTACGTAAAAGTCCCTAAGTTCTTGATCTACAGGATTCTTCAGTTTCATTGAAATTTTCAAGTGAGGTTTGTGTGGGCATCATAAGATTGCTTACACTCCCTTTGTTCCACAAAACACAATTGTTTTATGGCAGAATCTTCCAAGGAAATTTCTCTGCTGGTTTTCTTTTGTTGCTGTTATTTTTGGGTTCATTGGATTTTCTGATTTGGGTGACTTTTTTTAGAAGTAGGTTGTTTACTTTGGGGTTTTCTTTTTGTTTGTTTGGTTTTGTTTCTTAGGTTGTTATTTTTTTTCCCCAAACAGGAAATTAGGCATTCAGGTTGCAATCCATATTAAAATAATAAAGATTATGAAATAGGACACTTCTATTTCATAATTACTCCTGTAATTTACATTGCAATCTAATTTTACACACTATTTCAGGCAGAAAGCACTTTCACGACACCACAAAAAAATGAAACAAATAATTCGGACGTCTAAACCCTAACAGGATACTACTAGACAAAATCACAATCAGTAGATCATTTGTTGGTTCTCTGCCATCTATGAAAATCCATGTAAACTATTTGACTACTCTTATAGAAAAGCTATGGCATTTGAACATAACACTTGAAATATATCACCATTAAAAAACACCTGTGTTGTGATAATTATCATAAAAGTAATTTTTCACTTTTAAAGTATTATTAAGTGGAAAATAAAAGCTATGCACTAGCTTGGAATAATTTGGCTTTATTTTATTTTTGTCTTAAATTCAGCAATGGTGTTTTGTTATTTTTCCTTTCAGAATATGGACAAAACAAACTGCAATGTGAAAAACATGACTATCATATTCTCAGTATGATCCAAGTCCCTATAACACAAACTAGCTCATTACACTTTAGAAAGAGTTACAAAAACACAAGGTTTCCAACAATGGCATAATTCAAAATATTCTGGGTTTTTTTTCATGCAAAAGCTATTGTGATAATGAGGTGTTTAGGCATGACCTAAAATCAAGATTTAAGGATCTTTTAGGTAAAACACTGGAGCAGAGGAGGCACTGATGCTTATTTACACACTGTGCTTCCACAGTAGATGTGCTCTAAGAAATGTTATTTGCAGTGTGCAGCTGCTCCATTCAGTCAGACTCAAGGACTGCCCACCCGAACATGCCCCCACCTCTTGAACTTACTCTGTATTTAACGAATATTATGTAAGCACAGACAAGACTACAAGTGCGATTTTGCTCGTGTGGGGCATTACTTAGCAACTCTTGAGGCTAACTGCAGGAAGTTTTAAGGAAGCCAGGCATTCAGCACTCTGGGATCAATAGTTGACAGTGTTTGTCACATAACACAGAGTATCCTCAGAATTACACTGATGTAATCAGGCAGAGATTAAGCTAACTCTAAATTGATCTCAAATTAGAATAATTCAACACTAACAGCATGCATAAAGAAACTCTCTACATACAGGACCTGATCAGCACCTTAACATCAAAAGTGTTTCCTCACCAGCTTCTAGAGACAAAGATCAAGATCCTTAAGACACTCTTAACAGAGTAAAGTAACTGCATCATTGCATATACATAATTTGAAGATCCATCTATTTTCATTTTTAAAAATTTTCTAGCCAAATAATTTCTAACACAGGAAAAAGGTCAGGGTAAGGAGAGGTTAAATGAAGGGTGAACAACAGTATTGAGAGCAGTATGACAGGGCAGTACCTTTCTAACAGACAGAGATTTAGCGGGACTAAAGGCCTGCTCTGTGAGATCGAGCCCTTCAATAGATTCCGTACAGTCTGAGAGGGGAGCATCCTGCAACAGTAAATTGAGTAAACAGAGCAAACCGAGCCCGGGCTTTACAACATCAACTGAAAGCATTGTGATGCTTGCCAAAAACATGCAAAGAAACAGTAACTGGTAGATGAAATTGCATATGACAATGAATTGACATGCACACAATATGACACCCAACATGAATAATGCTGTCGTCATGATAAGACTTGCCAATCTTTAAAAAAGTATATCAGAAAATACTTATCTGGGGCAGTTGAAAGCACTTGGATATAAAAAGCTTTATTCAGCTATACAGCATAACTGTACAGCTCTAATTCTTACTTTACTTGAAGCTATGATTTATAGTCTTTTGTATATCCAGATATACTGCTTTTAAGTTGCATTGATGTAATAGCTTTTTCCCAAACTGCTCTTCAAATAAAATAATATGAAGCATGAAATCCCATATTTAACACAAAACACTACTGCCCCACAGTGAGCCCGGTGTGCCCAGTACTAATCCTTCAAGATACATAAACTCAGAAATCAAACAAAAAGCTATCACAAAGCCCAACAAGTTTTGAACAAGAATCTAACCCATATAAATAAGGCTTCTGAATTTCATGCATTACATTCAGCAAAAAAATCAAGAAGCATCCTCCACAGACATGCTTGGGCTACATGGCTGAAGCCTCTAAATTTCTGACCCTGAGCACTCTTGCAAAGACAACGGTGTTACCTCTAAGACTTACCTTATAAACAGTTACTCTCTGCCAATTAAAGAATAATTTCATAGTGATATATTAGGTAAAAGCAGATGATATTGTAGATCAAGCTAATAGTTTTAGGAATTTAATACTCTCACCTGTACAAGGCTCCTGTCCACAACTACCCCAGAAAGAACCTGTGACTGAGGGCCTGCTGTTTTAATATCTTGCAAATTTTGCTCTCGGATCTGTAAAGGAAAGCGGCAGGATGAACAACAGAGAAATGTTGATCATATTTTTGTGTTTGAAAAACGGGTGAGTGAATCTGCCAACAGGCAACAACCAGTGCTGATTGCTGTTGCCACAGGGCTGGCAAATGAAGCTGAGCTTATGAACACTACTTGAATGTAAATGTTCAGGTTCCTGGCTGTTGACTCACATTTCTCAGAATTTAGTCTTTAAGTACCACAGAAGGTGTTGTCCTTTGCTTTTTAGTACTAGGTCATGGTAAAACAGGTAACAGACTCCAGTTTGTGAAAAGAGGAGAAATAGAAATATTACCTCTGTGCTTTTCTGTCTACTGAACCTCACCAGTCAGTTGCAAGTTTCTGTCATTAGCTATGACTGATATGGCACCACAATATCTTCTTACAAAACTTACTGTAAAACACTGCAGAACTTTTGCACCTAGTCAGGATCATAGCCTCAAAAGGACATATAAATAATTTCTCTGCTGATAAACTGACACCGGAGTTCTCAAAAACATCCCTTTTGTTGCATCCTAAATACCTCCTAGTTCTTTCAATATAGAAGATGGGAATAGAAATCAGCTCTTTAAACCTAGGTATTATCTATTTAAATTAGATATCCTCCAGTGGTAAAGGATTTATAACAACCGATTCAAAATTTATTTCTAAAATATTCTGCTTCTTGTTCCAAGATAAATGAAGAAAAGCATGCATCTTAAAAGACCTCTACATTACACCTAAAAAGGGTATTCAATTTATAAGAAATATATGCTTACAAAGACACAAACAAGAAATATTATTAATACTTAGTGTCTCAGAAAGCACAAGGACCCCCCCCATGTTTTTCATTTGTTTCTAATTTACTACCTTTCTCATCATTGAGAAAGGTAGTAAATTTTAAGACTTACTCTCTTGGCCATGTCATTCAAGTTTTTAATAAAGCAATATTTGTGTTTGAAACTCAAAGAAACTGCTTGGAAATGTCACTGTAATTCTCTTTTCAGGTGGTTATTATTTTACAGTGCCAAGCACAAGTTCTGTCATACACAAATTATTTTAGATTCCTGCTCACACCTCTGCACACAGCATTCTTTCAAAGAAAGGCTAACTCCCATGTTCCATGTGGCCATCAGTTAGAGGTATCAAAACAATCCAGAACAAGTTAAATATTAACAAGATACCAGGGCATATTTTACACTGTAAAAGAAATAAAGTGAAAAAACTCCAATCCATCCAGTGTTTTCCTGTTGCTAGACTGGACAAGAAGATCTGAAATTCAAAACCAGAAAAATTAACTGCAAGCTTATTTCAAAAAGATTAACTTGCAGTTCCAAAGACAAAAAGATAAGTCTGCAACAATCACAGTGATTTATAATACAGTACATTGAAATATGGAGAGAGATCTATAAACAACTTTGTCTAGGCCACAAAATTTGAACAGGTATTACCAAAACAAGAAAACAGGTCACTAATGTAAAACTATGATCTCAGGGTACAGAATTACTACCATAAACCCAGGACTGGCTGTTTCAGAGGCACCCAGCAACAGGTCTAAGAAAAATTAAAGTCTTCATATAGTGAACAGAAATACCAAATTTTTCCAAGAGGAGTTCAGGACACTTAGGAATTGTTTCATTATTTAGTTATAAAGGGAGAGGACAACGCCAGAACTGGAATTTATTGATGCCCCAAAATGTCATTATAGCAAAGTAAGTTAGTTCATTACAAGTTCAACTTAATTGCGGTGATGACCAAAAAAGAAATTACTTTACTGCTACTACAAACCTTGTTCCTCATTTCTTGGACCTCCTTTGGATTGGTGTTCAATGGAACAAACAGATTAGGGACAGCAGAGGTGGCAGTTCTATGTCCATCCTCTTTAGTCCACTGTAACATCAAGAACAGTTGCAGAGTCAGAATTGCTGTAATGGCTATGGACATTCAGAGCAGCAAAGTCACATCACAGTTGATCATGCATCATACAGAGCAGAGAACTGAACCAATGATTGCATTCTTCTATTCATTCCTAAGACTTAGTTTCTTTCTTCTTCAGTAATATAAACTATACCTTCAGATACATTTCTAGAGATCAGAACCATTCTATCAAGTCAAGTTAGTAACAACAACAACAATAAACTAGAGAGCCAGTTAACTTGCAAATAACTTCCACCCAAAACAATGCCATTCCTATGTGCAGTTCAGAGATTATGAAGACTGAGGGATTTTTAAGCTGGTTTTCTGTGCACTTGACCACATTGACAGCTGCAATGTTTTGTGTTTCTAAAACCACCTACTTCTCACTTTATGAATAGATATATTAAGACAGGAGTAGGAAAATGCCAATATAATTGCTTATTTTTAAGGCCATTTTAAATCAGAAATTTCTCAATAAGTTCATACTTGTTTAAAAAGCACACTATTCCTTACCCAAACAGAAGTACAGCAAGATCTAAGGCATGAGCTTTAAGACCCTGTTACTGCCATTTTCATTTTCTGCACTGGGTATTTTTACAAAATAACACAAGAGAGACAGAGAGATCATTGATTCAATCCTCTGGTACCCAACAAACATCAAAGCAAACTTAAAGCATAAGATGACAGAAGTATGAAAAGCAATGTGATGTCTCTAACCAGGTTTAGTGAATGGTTCTGTACTGTGAAGCAAGAGTGGGCATCACCAAAGTTTTGCATTAAAACAAGCTACTTCAGCAAAATGATGTTACCAGAATTAGTTTCTGCACAAACAAAGAGCTGTACCAGCACAGCAACCTAAAGGAACAGTTTGGTGATGTCAAATATTTTATAACTCATAGCTCAGAAGGTTACAAAAATATCCCAAACACAAGCTTTAAGCGCTTCATGGGTTCTTCATAGAAGGTTGCTTTATTTGATCTGTGCATTTAGTATGGAGTCCTGTTTAATCTGATGCACAACTAACTCTTTATCTTGATATATTTACTTTGCATAGTGTCCTAATTTCCAATCACTATTGCATAGAAAATGCACTGAACAGTAAAGCAAACTTGTTATAGAGCAAATGCTATGCATTTTTTCCTGAGTAACTTCAAGAAACAATAAGATAGCCAGAAACTGTCAGACTTCAGAAAGCAACAGAATTTTAAAATGTTTTGCAACTGTAAAGTAAAAAAATGGAATGAACATGGAGCTGTGAAATACTCACTGATGATTATCTTCTCAGATAAAAACTACTCCAGCTTTTTATTAAAGATAGCTTTTAGTCAAAACATATATATATATAAACAATCTCAATATAACAAGCCACTTTTTCTTTAGGTTAATAGCAAACATAAAAAAATTTAAATATACGAACCCATTATACTGTATGAAATTATGTATTGCTTCAGTATATCATTAAACAAGACTAGTTTGTGATGAAGAATTTTGCTTCAGTCTTTCACTGATAATTTCAAATACGAAATACTACCTACTTTGTGAGCTGAGACTGAAAAGCACAAACTGGTCCAAACAGGTACATAGCTTTAAGCTATGGTAAAACTCTGTTTGATCAAGGTAAATCTGTATCACTATAGAGCAATATAACAAAACTATATTTCATCAAGGTAAATCTATAATCAAGGTTAAATGATAATTTAGCTTAGTGACATGTTGATAGTACAAACAACAAATGTATTAATTAATTTCTTAAACCAAAAAGAACACCACAAAAATACCACAGAGAGAGCCCCTCTGGTTTTTTTTTGGACTTTCTACATGTTAACACTATGTATTTTAGCATACACATTGCCCAAGGAATCATTTAATAAAAGTATTCAAAATATAGAGAACTCTGAGTGTATTCAGAGGTGTAGCAGAGTTTTGTAGAGATAAATAAAAATTAAGGTGTTCTGGAAAAAAATAATGTGGTGGGTTTTTTCAAGAGCACTAGTTTTATATTTTTAAGGCTCACCTGTAACCATATTACTACTACACATAGTACCACTATCAAAGTACTACTGCACTCCTGTAGCTGAGTTTGAGGTCAACCATTACAAAAGGTTGTATCCATGCAAATCCCTGCCTTCAGTTTAGTCACTGTATATGCCCAAGAAAATATCAAACCCACAGTTACACACCAACAGCTAATGATGTCCATTTGAAAGCAGTTGATACTTTTGCTTTTCAATTAACATACCTTTCAGTGCAAAATTTAACTGTAAGCAGCATTGATAAACAAAAGAAAAGCACCGGTTGCAGAATCTATCGATTAGTGCCTGCTGATGGCCTGAGCTGCACTTTAGTCATGCCGCACCCAGCTGATACTTTAGGAAAGACTTTCCATTTATGGCCATCTACTTACATGCAACACTACATGCAGAAGGCAGCTGGTTGTGAACACTCAGAGGCTTTGGGGTAGACAAAAGTGTAGTAACAAGGACAGGAAAAGGAGCTGAGAAACTAGACAAGAGAAAACTGCTTAAGGGGGGGAAAGATTTAAATACTTTGAAATCAATTCTACCCTCTTACACATAGAGAAGATGGCAAATACCTTGCAGATTAGGTTGGTGTATGTTACAGAAGGTAGAAATTTTACTTTTTTCTTATATATTTGTACAAAAGTACATTGAATTGTTAGTTTCACTTTGAACTGAAAAGCTTTCATGCAGAGAGAATTAGTAGAGCCCTAACATAGCTGTTCTTAATTAAACCATTGAAATGCAGAACCCATTTATTCAAAATTATAATTCAATCTGTTTGGTCATTAGCTTGGAAAGACAGAAAAAACCTAAAAGCTCCAAAGTCTTAAGCAGTTTCAAGTATTAATAAGGAAGATAATATTTACAGGTCACATCTAATCAAATACAAATTAAGTGGTTAGTAAAACACATTTAATTTTTTTAATATAAGAAAGAAGGAAATAATTAGGAAAGTTATCTTTTTCTTCCCAAAGCCTCTAAGTGCCAGCCACCCCAAGTTGCTCTACATCATCTAACTATGAACAGTAAGGTAGGCACAGACCAAGCAGTTGGTAATACAGCTTGGCACGCAGACACCGGACGAGAGAGACTGCAGCAAGGGTTTCACGTGATCGTGTGTAATGTTCGTCCACACCTTAGTCTTCGACTTGGGACTGCTGCCATTCTGCCCTTCTTCAGAAGCATCATCCCCTCGGCCAGAGTTCAGCCACCTTGTCTTCTCTCGCTGCTGTTTCTGAAAACTGTGTCTGAGGGGGGAGGAAATGCCTGATTCGCCATCACTAGTAAAGGAGTAACCTGTGACACTAGCTGGAATCTCAACATCGCTGTACTTTTTAGATTTCTCTCTCAGAGCAGGGCATCGATATGGGTAGCCGGTTCTGTAACCCTGCAGAAGGAAAGCAGCAGAATTAGTCTTCTATATCTCCAAGCTATTCAACAGACAACTGAAACTTCACTGATACCCTTAACTGTGAAAACCATTCTACAACACCATCTCTTCTTTACATGGCTGCTCACCTGTTATGGTGGGCACAGCCATGTCAAAGGGGATGACACACAGAAGTGAGGCTCCATTAGCATCCTTTTCAATCTAAAGTAACTTCTGAACCACTAATTTAAATGAGTTACCATCTTTGGTAGATCAAACATCAAAAATGTTGTATTAAGCTTTTATGAAGAATTTACAGTAGTCCTGCAAAAAGCCACTGAAGTGACTAAGAAGTTCATCAAAAGCAGTGCTATGGGTCTGCCTCTTCTCATAGTCAAGCAAAAAAATTACCACCTGTATTTCAATATGTTAAACATATTTTAAAAATCCTTTTGACTTGACTAGGTTTTTTAGGAAGGGAAAAAATGTATATTAGTGCTTCCTTGTGTTTTCCATAGAATTTTCAAGTAATTGTTCAAGTCTCGGGAGCTGGATGCAGAGTCATGACTTTTCTTCGTACTACATTCCAGCTATTCATTTACACTTTTTTTTAAACTGTAATCAAATGTATCAACTGCTTCTCACAACTCTAAATCAAAGAAGCACCCCTATGATAGCATAGACAAAAAGATCTTTTCTGTGTTTTTACGTCTAGAAATCCACAGATGGTATACAAGGGAAGACTTCACGAATGCTACTTTTAGGTCCTTATTCACTCCTCTCCCTTATCTTATGTTGTTTCACTCTCCCACTTCCTCTGAATGGTATTTTGTTCCACCTTTAACCTTCCCTATTCATACTAGTCATGTCTGCCCATGCTTTCTTTCATATTATGTTCAGCATTTAACATACAAAAAGGACATTTAACAGTTTCTTTAAGAAGTTACCACTAGCAAAATATTTTCAAAATGGCTCAAAGGAAAAGTATGAATAGCTTAGTTCGCAAAGCACTCAAATAATCCATCTATCTATTCTATGTAAAGAAACATCAGCCCCAACTATGCAGACTTAACTTTCTATAGAGTTTTCATGCATTAAGTTTGCTGCAATCTTATTTGGGTTCTGCTCCAACTTTTAATGATCAAAATGCATCTTGAGTAATTATCTACCACCTAATATAATTAACTACCCAATACAATATGTGGATAACCATAATATTAAGGGTCTGTATTGTATAAGTGAAAGCTGCTTTCTATTTCTACATTCCTAGTACAATGCCCTTTCTTTTATGATCCTGCTTTCCATGTGCAGTAAGAAACATAAAACTGGTACTTCTCAGAGAAACTGAAATCCAACTGAATCTGCCAAAGGTACCAGTCAGATATAAGGACTCGGCTGTCCCCAGCCACATCTTTCCCATTGAAGTTGGATAGTAAATGTTGGTATCTGGTCATTCATTACAGATGGGTTCTTACAGAAATCATTTTATTTGAAGGCTTTTATTTATTCAAAGCCTGTCTTTTAAACTCTTAGAGGTACTAGTAGAGTCTTAGTCAAATTATGCTGGACTTCACACATAAGACATTAACAGTTTTACACATTTTGGGAGGAGATGGGAACAGAGGGGAAAATACAGACTGAGTGTCAGCACCACAGTATTCTGATTTGGAAGTGCCAAATCCCATAAATCTCCTCTGATCTCACCAATAACAATCAGATTATGAATAAGAAGTAAATCTGCTATCTGTACAATCTGGACAAAGGACACCTGATGCTTTTCATGTTGTCTCCAAGTCCTTGGGAAAGAACAGACTGCAGGCTGTATAAATTATCCCAACTACATGCAGCTTCAAAAAAACATATTTTATACATTATCATACAAAGAATTAGACAAAAAAGCCTGCCTTACCAGATTATCAAGCATTCGCATAAGAGCTTCAAACTCCTGTTCACCAATCTGCCATTTGGGATGGGATACAGTACCCTCACCTGCTGGAGACTCAGGGGAACGAGACTTGGCTTTGTACTTCCCAGGATCAAGAAGCACTAAGTTGTCAGGTCCACCTGCACTGGCCAGGGTACGTACCTTAAAAACAATGGAGTCATCTTTAAGTTTTTTGTGGGGAATGGGGTGAAAACAACCAAAAAAACCCCTAAAACCTTGGCATAAGCCCAGAAGAAATCTACTTCATTTTAAAAGTAAATAAATGAATATATTTGTGTAAAAGTTGTCTTAAATCTTTGGAAGAATCTGTTTTAATGGGCAGCAAATTGATGGTTTCAGAACAGTACTGGAATACTGTCAGTGAAAGCAAAGTTTTGGATGTCCCTTCACAATACAGTGATATCATACATTGTTGTGTTAGTTTAGATCCAAGAGTTGAACAGGTAACATATGCAATTATTAATCTGTTTGGAGGTTAATACAGCAGGCTGTATTATTACATAACATATTAAAGCTCTTACTTGTATCTCACAGGCAAGCACTAGGTTATGAATATAGTAGAAAGCCTCCTCAACAGTCTCTCCAACTGATACTAAGCCATGGTTTCTGAGGATAAGGACCTAGAGAAACATTGAAAGAAAGTTAACAGCAGTACGCCACGTATTTTCATGCTCTTGATTAAAGAATATTTACTACTGACTAAAGAACATACCTGTCACACAAACACACTGCCCCCCTCTCCTTTTTTCTTTAAGTCTAGATGTAAATACTGACCTTGCTTTTAGGCCCCAAATTTTTCTGAATAACCACCTTTTCTTCATCATCCACTAAAATACCATGGTAGTCATGATAAGCTACTTCCCCTAGAGAAAGTGCTTCAGGTGAAATTGGCAAGAGACCACACTTCATTGCAGAAACCTGAGAAATATTAAAACAATTAATTTAATTTCTTGCAACAGAAAAAGTGAAAAAATATAGTGATAAGAATTAAAATAAGAACATATTTTTATGTATTAAATGAATCTATCTCTACAGGTACATACACATTGGTCTTATACTCCACCCTTATAGCCTCTATTTTTGATGACTTTTGGACTGGATACAAAAGTCACATTGATTTTGGGTCTGTCTCAATCTAGCTGTTTTCACACAACAGCAACATCAATATAAAAGGACTCAGGAAAAAAACCCCAAGAAACCACAAAATCCCCAAATCAATTGCATCCTTCATTCCTTCCACTTCATTCAGTTATTTCCCCTTCCTGCCCTCATGTCAAAAGAAGACCTTTGGAGATACAGATAATTCTGCAGCACTGCAAGTAAGCTTAAAGACTATTTTTTAAAAGGCTACCCTGTAATTCACAATTTTAGGAATGTGATCATTTATCCTTAGAATGGTTGATCTGATTAATCAATTAATTTTTTAAAAAAATCATCAGAATGTGAACATTGAAAGTCCCACTCTCAAAACATTCCAAAGAGGCAGAACTGAGTTGTAAGCAGTTTCTCCAAAGAGAAATATTGGGAAAGTTTCAAATATTTAAGAAAACCTTGATAAACTATGCTTTACAAAACCAACAAAATATGCTAAAACTTTTATGACTCACTGTCGAAAGAGCTGGTCTTTTGTGGTAAAGGACACACATGTATGACATACATATTTTCCAATGATAGAACTCAATTTACTGTCTGACCATTCAGGTAACAACCCATTGAGGATGGGCTGATTCAAACAGAACCATACTTGAGGACAGACTAAAAGCCTCTCTGCCCTCCAAATAGGAAGCAAATGTACAATTAAGAGGATGCACCTATTTTCCCTTTGGGAGGGGTGGGGGAACAGGAGAAAGCCAGAAGCGAGCTTACCGCTGCTCCTGCTGGTGTGTGGATATGGACAATGCATTTGACATCAGGTCGAGCTGCATAAATCGCTGAGTGCAACGTAAAACCAGCCTGGTTTACTCCCAAGTTAGTGCTCCCACGATCAACCACATCTCCCTGAATATTGATTTTAACCTGGGAATGAGAACAATTATTTTCATAATCCAGACTCAAAAAAAATCTGATTTAATTCAGCATCTACCACTGAGACTCTAAAACCAGTTGTCAACATTTGTATCTGAAATGCCTAAAGCTTCCCTCAATAAGCTGGACTTAACAGCCAGCAGCTTTCAAGGGTATGAGGTGATTCACTGTCCAAATGACCTGGCACCTCTTCACAGGTAGATCAGCTGGAGGATACGTGGTGGTGAACATGAGCAAACCTCTCAGATACCCCAGCAGTACTAAAACCAGCCATGTTCAATAACACTGTTCTAAACATATTACACAAGAGTAAATATTCTCTAGGATAGAATTTAAAGTGACATATATATACACATATATACATATATATACACACACACATATATACATATATATAGATAGATATGAATATTTTACAGCAATGAAAATTAACAATTGCTTACCAGACTAGATGCAGTGACTTCACTATAGAGGAGTCCAAAAGGTACAATAAGGAAGTGCTCTTGTTCAGAATTTACTCTGGCCTAAGGATAAAACAAGAGTAAGAGTTACTAAGAGGATTTTATTAAAGAAGACCCCAAACCATTAAAATTACTTTTACATCCTGATTATGGAATAGGCAAGTATGCCTATAACACACAATATGACTTTCATGCATGCTACAACAGATAATCAATGCACAGCACTGTTAATTAACTCATGTTGAACAAAAAACAGATGGCAGTAATATGACAGAGTCCTCCAGATTGGTGAATTTAGTAAATCCTTATATTCTGTTACAATGCAACTCACCCACTATGAATAAAATGAACAATACTGAGAGAAATGGGGAAAGAAAGTTAATTCTTTTAATGGAATGAATTTACACTCCAACTGTATTTCTACCCCAATAAGACATCAGGTATAAAGTCAAAGGCTGTGAGAAAACACAAAAATTGGCCCACAGATCTAAACCATCTTGATGCTGAGAAGGGTTTCATCACTGATGCTGGTTCCTGGGAGACATCTGTGAGCAGTACAGCACATTTGCAAATTTTCTACCAAGAATCCTGACCTTCACTTATGTTTTTCCTCTCTGATCTCATTCAGACAATTATAATACAAAAATAATTTTGACTTCAAAGCTTTCATATCTTGGGATGCATCTCTTAGAAGTCTGTACAATGAAAAGTACAGGACATCTAGGTAATTAATGTGTATTTTGATGGTGAATTAATAAGCTTCCTAAGTTTTACGGGGCACATGAGATAACTCCCTACTTTGGTATGAGTCTACCCAGCATTTGGGTAGTTTATGCTGTGGATTTGGGTTTTTTAAATTCAAAGTTATTTATGAGTTTTGAATTTCCCTGAGATGCAGGTACTTTATGCTGTTTCTGCCTCATGTCTTCTACTACCTGCAACATTAAATACACATATACTTTGCTGCAGTTCTACTGCAGGGGAAAAAATTCTAACAAGCAGTTGTGCAGTCATGCAAAAGCTTCTAGCACAGATCTAGTTTCCTTTACAAGCAGCTGGGAACATGCTACAGCACAAGAGCTTTAAACTGAAGCAGTCAGTTGAAGTTAATCTGTACTTTTATGAATCACCAAAGTAGTGCTCCATTACAGAAGTGCAAATGATCAAGAAAAATATCTTATTTATGCAAGACAAAGAACAAGTATTATTCAAAATATCTCAAAAGCTAATAAGAAAGCACAAAATCAAAGACAAACAAGCAGCAAGGCTCAGAAACCACTTTGCTTTAGGATTAGATCCAATTAACAGCTCATCCCCTCAAAGCAAACCAAGCCTGATGTCTACCTTCTGTAAACCTGTAATCTCAAATTCTGCCTGACCCTGAAGGCACCCAACTTTACATTATTGCACTTGACAAAATCCTGGAGGTACTAAGTGTACTCAACATTATCATACTTGGCAAGAAAGCTCTACATGCTCTGTAATTCTGCTTCTGCATCAGGACTGCACCAGTCTGAGCAATTCCACATACAGTAACTGTCAGTGATTGATAAGGATCCAAAAAAAGCAACAATACTCCACCCGACTCCCTGAAATGCCCAGATGGAAATTGTGAGGGTATGAGAGTATGTGACATTCTCATCTAACAAACAGGCTTATGACCCTCACAGAAGGCTGGAAGTGCACTGGAAGAAGCTTTTAACTTGAATGCAATCACCCAGTAATTACAGCCTCCACTCACAAAAAAAGTGAAAATCTGGATCAAACACCAGCAGTGCATGAAGTGGTAGCACTCACCGTATTCCAAAGGGTTTTGGTACTACTTAATAAACATAACAACCTTGCTCTGTATCAGCTTCTGAAGACAAATTATATCTTTCAGTCATCTTTAGAATGCTGCTCACTGGAGGAGCTTGTAAAAGACAGGAGAACTATGACTTGGGACTGCTGCTGAGAAACTAAGAGCATTCTAGTACATCTACCATTCACAAGTGACTAAAAGACTTTCAGAATCTCATTTTCCAAGTGCTTAACTGTCTTCCACCTCAATTGGTATATTCCTTGTACTCTTCCCTGAAGAAAGCAAACTTGAGGCATTCCACCCCAATCACATGCCCTTGCCTCAAACCCTTCCCTTGACATGCTGCTCTTCCTTACATTTATCTTTTACCTAAATGTACGAACAGGGCTGAACTTTACACTAGAAAGCTATCTCCAAATCTGCTTGCCTAGTAATCTTTTGATTGCAGTAATGCCCCTTTTACAAAATCAATTCTCCTGTCATGTATAAAAAATCTGGGGGTGGCACAGAGTTGTTTAATAGAATCATTATGTTGGATATGTTCCCTTGCCAAAGGAACCGAATGATCCAACCAATATTGTCTTGATCCTATGCCTACACATATCATTTATCATCTTCATCTGTTCACATATAATATGCCTTAAATTCTCAAAAAGCAGTAAAAATAATATTACCATATTTCATTCCAACTGCAACTAGAAGAACTGGAAATACATAAAGAACAATCTCTACTATGTAGAATAAAAAACAATTCAGCTCTGTTAGGACAACAATTGACGGGGCTGCACACCACAGCTGTGACTTTACTCATGAGACTCATGTTGATCATTCTTCTGATGTATAAAACCTCCTTGATTTGACCCCCTTGTCATTATTTTTATGGATGCCAGTGATTACTCAGTCACAAGGAAAATTGTTGGCACGCTGCATTAAGCAGAGAAGCTCGCTCCTGTTCAGAAATACTACGGCTTCTTTTTCAGAAAGGCTGGTACCTGAATTATAAAGTTCAACTGAATGACTAAGAAGATATTTTAGTACTTAGCAAAAAAAGCAAGAAAACTAAGAAATTACCTTGTAGAATAATAAATACAATTATTCAAAGTATTTGAGACACTAAAAGACTGAGTCTTTCAGCAATCTTTATTTCATCCTAAGAATTCTCTTGTACACTATCTCAAGACTCAATTCAGACTGTGGTAGCTGACATCCAAGCTGAGATGCAATGACAAATCTCTTCACTATTATACTGCTTTCAATACTCCTTTGCTCATCTCACACACAAAGAGAAAGTGACAGATAGGAGAGGGAAGCAATTCTCTTGTATGTTAAAACAATTGGTTCAGTTATCTGTTGATTCAATACTCACTGTTATATGATTGTAAATAAGCTGAGACCAGCCAAAGAGATCTGCTAATCTGTAGAAAGCTGCCAATTTGCATCGTAACAACTTCTCCCCTTTTTCATAAGCAATGGAGTCCGACCCTCTCAGATCATTCACTGGTGTTACCATGCCAAGACCTGAAGAGCAGACAGGGTAAAAAAAAGCACAAGGTGGGTTGAGTTCAATATCAGTTCAAACCTAGCACAACATGCACCATTATTGCATTGGTTGCTCTTACTGGTTTATATGAACACATTAACCTAAGAAATGGACAGCAAATTTTCATTCCTATAATGAAATAACCTATATTACACAAATATAATGACAATCTTGAGCAAGGTTATTCAGCTTTGGTAGACTCAGCATTCATTTCCTTCCCTACTATAAATTAGTGTTAACATGACAGTGCATTCCTACACAAAATATTTTTTCCTCTCTCAAACTAATGATTGTTTGTAAAATACATCGTCATTGTTAAAAGAAATCATCACATAATCCCAAATATTCTACTTTTTGTGATACATCTATTCACAAGGTGAATTACACACCTAAAAAGATGCACACAGGTTCATTTATTAAGAAAAATTAAGTAAAAGCTAGGGAGAGGAAGATTATGGTAAATAATACAAATACTGTAATTCTAGTTACAGTGCAATTAGAAATGTGGTTAAAAGTAACTGAAAGAGCAGAAACAGACCATGCTACAGTCAGAATTAAAGATCTATTTTGAAGCTCAGGCAAGGATTTATGTCATCTTAACACAAAACCTGTGTGCACATGCATTCACACATTCTGGGTTTTTTCCTGCTTTGTTTTTCTTGCTGGTGTTTCTTGTCTAAAGCTTCACTTCACAGGAAAAAGCTGCAAACAGTATTTCAATGGCAAAAATAATTCGTTTCTAAAGACCTTCACTGTTACCAGACAGACTACTAATGAGTGTTTGATTTTCTTGAAGACAAACCACGTCATAATTAGGAGTATTTAAATATTTAAAAATTTTTAAATAGCACTGACTTATCAGGCTTATTTTTTAATTTAGATACCATCATTGAAATAACTTTTGATATAAACTATATATATGAATCACATTGCATACCACCGTGGCATTTAGAAACTAATCAATTCACTTCACGTATTCAGTGTTTGTGTGAGCAGAACAGGATAGCATTTGAACTTCACAGTACTCCACTTCATTCACACTTGTCATTTTAAGCCTTTCAAGAAAAGAAAAAAAGGAATTCAGCTCTGATCACTGAAGGTGCACTCACTCATGTTTAATGCAGCCATTCCACCTTGAGGTGCTGCAGGGTAGACATTTGGTACGTGTGTTGTCATGAAATCTGCAATCTGCTGTAAAGCCAATAAACCTGTTGGGTTCTTCCCCTTCTTAAACTGTTCCTGGATCATGGATTCCAATTCTTCACAGAAGGCCTAGTAACAAGACATTGCATGCTGTAATGCACGTTTAAATGAACTTCAGCCTTTCATACACAGCTTCTTTCTTGCACTTCGATGGAACCATCCTACAGCTCTTCTGAAAAACACCTCAAGGCAGAACTATTGGGTGCCTACTGTAACTTCAAAACATTGCTGTCTGGAGCTCCAATGATCTGAGTCACTTGGGTTTCGTTTTTTTTATGGAAATTCCAGCATTCTCTTTTCAAGTAACACCAAAAGTCTTTGAGCCTCACTAGTATGAATTTCTGGAAGGAGAATGTACAATCGACTTTAACACAAAATGTGAAAGGAAAAGTAGCAGAACCAGGAAAGAAAATTTGTCACTCTGGCACAGGGAACTGAGAGCCAAGAAGGCATCCAGGAACACAGAAAACAACGAACATTAAATTTTTAAAAACTGTTAAGATGAAGGGTTGTTTACATTTTTCCAGAGTTTTTGTTTTGTTTTTAAATATATTTTAACCTGGAAGAAAGAAAACAAGAGTTTTTACTATTACTGATAGCTCCTGTTTTTTACAAGAACACTGGAATTTCTGCTGACAGAGAAGTACTGCAGTCATTAAGTCATTACTTTTTTATTAAATGATTCATTAATATTTTCATAAATCAAATGGGTTGACTTAATAGGAAAATTGTGACTGTACCACCACATCCCTATACCAAGTGAAGTTATATCACGTAATGTTTTGTATCTAAAGTCACCCACTAGTTATTACAAAAGGAACAAATGTCATGAGGGAAAGTTTGTTTGTGTACTATCTCCCCCCAGGAACATCTTCAATATTAAATGTCAATCATTCATACTTCATTACTGTGCACCTTTTCAGAAAGAGATTATAAAAATATTTCGTATGTCCAAATCCCAAAAGAAAAACTGAGTACAAGACAAACCTGCCTTGTATAAGCTACTCTTGAGAGTTACATTTAAATAAATACATGAAACCAGTAGAAAATGTTTTTAAAGGATTAGATGAAAAAGATGAAAAAAATGTTGATGATTATACAGAAATAATCATCTGTATATTGATTATGATCATCATGTAAATTTTGAAAGTCAGACTGTAGAGCTGCTTTGTGAGTAGACCATAAAAATTCAAACAGATAGAAGGAGGAAAAAAATCAGGAAAGGCCAATAAGAAAAACAAACAAATGTATCTAATGTACCACAAAATTCTCCAAATCTGTACTGATAGTGAAAAAAAGATATTAAACTTGTCACTTCAAAGATAAAGATATCTTTTCTTACTGGGCTTTGAAGAATCATGGAGACTCTCTTCTTCTGTTCCATCATGTTAAAATCCTGGCGAAGGTCAGGCGCCATATTTCTCTCTCTCAAATATTCTGGATTATTTTCATCAACTCTATCAAAATACCTCTCTTTATGAGGGGCTGTTGTTGGAGGTGGTGAAGTCACCACCCCCACACCAGAATCACCATTCATAGCACAGTTTTAAGGAACCTATGAAGAAGGACAGAGAAGAGGAATAAATAAATCAAACAAGGAAATAATTACAAAATTCATATGTGCTTCTACATTCAAAGTAATAGTTCAAATCCATCTAAAATTAGCATGTCTCTCCAAATGAGAAACCATGTTTGTGCAACTAGATAGCAATATCCTAGAGTAGGAAAAAGGATTTTAATATACAAGGATCAGAAAAGTAAGCTAACATATATGAAAAGTCCAATATGCTATATAAATTCATGCAGCACAAAACTAATATGAGAGCTCCCATTTAAACGGGGGTGGGGGGGGGGGAAATCTTTAAGCTGTCTGGCCAGACTGGTTTTTAGAGGCATGGAAGTCCTTCAAACCTTCTCAGAGAGAATGACAGAAGTTCCAGACGTGAGGTCTAAACTCATTGGTTTGGGGCTTTTGTTTTTTAGTTTTTTCTTTAAAAGTTAAAGCAGACACAATAAAGAGAATACTGCATCAATCAGAAATTAAATCATCACTGCAATTAGTATATTGCACATGTTCATCTATATGAAGAATCGGCTCCACCAAAACATGCTTGGACTGCCAACACATTCCTGGATACAAACTCAGAAATCTTGACTTTGCAACCCAAAGTGTCCTTTTCACATTTATTTTAGGTCCATTCAATAACATGCACATCACTACATTAGCATGTTGTTTTTGGAATCCAGAAAGCACAGACACACACAGCCCCCACTCCCTGGCCAGGGTTCCTTTCAGTTTGACATGTCGTGGTCAGCAACTGCCTGTATCTACCAGAACGGCTGAAAGCTCAGCCAGTATTGCTCATACACACCTCCTTCCTCCACTCACAACAATTCCTTTGTGTAACATTATCACAGTTTTCTGGGCACAGTATTACAATCCTCATTCCAAAATCCTTCTCAGAAGAATTTTGAAGCCTTCCACTGACAAAAAGACAGTTCAATAAAGCCACCCTCGCAACACTTTGAGATTCAAGCCTCCAATTCCCGGTCACCTGACATATCAAATTACAACTAAGTAGAAAAAACTATGCAGAAAAGACTCCATGTAAGTAACCATTCATCATCTACATCTAAAATTAGTAAGGTTTTATATGTGTCTCTATTCTTTTGCCATTTTTAGATTTTTGTTAGGGGCTTATCTTAAACTGCTTCTAATTTGCTTAGTAATTTATTTCCATGTTTATCAGCTTAAACCACTTCAGATGTGGATCCACACAGCAAAGGCAAGTTTACATAAACTTTGAAATGCAGATTATGTTAAATAAAATCATTGCAATGAAGAAAATTATCTATTTCAAGACTCCAGAATTAGTAGACTTCATACTCTTTAATTCTTACATCAGGAAAGAAGTTTCAAAATTCAACTTGTTTCTTATATCAGAATGAAAAAAACTCTGAACTGAGACAGCTGAACACAATGAGCAAAATAAAGTATTTTCCTTGACTCTGCAGAACAGGATATTATTATGAAAATCTATGTTAGCACTTAAACACTCCATGATTTCCACCCACTGAGTTACTAAATAAACACACAAAGACACCTCTGCAGTGTTTAAAATATTTCATTTTAAAGTTTAGCCTTTAAACATCATGGTTGATTGTTTCCTTCTCTAAAGCTCATATGAACATCTTTATTATTTAAATTGCTCACTTTCCTTCACCCACGGAGAAATACAGAGTACAGCAAGGAGAAATAATGCTTTTATCCACAAGGAAAACCTTTTAAGGTATTACACTCAGGAAATTTTAAGCAAGCGAAATTACAGCAAAGTAGACACGTCTCCTTTGGCAGCCTCAGATGCCTGATACACTCCTTCTAAGGTCTCTTCTTTCTCACAACCTCCAGCCTGCACCATCTGCCACTTCCTTCCATGAAAATGCTTTTGAAGGCCTCTACTAACAGTTTTTCCAACCTCCTGAGCTCTATCAGTCATACACCCAGGGCTTTGTTGAAAAACAACAGTTTGCAGACCCAAATGTGCCTCACTCTGTTACAGTAACAGCTCACTTGGCCCAATCAAAGTCTGAACTCCACCAGCCCCTGCTGATCAAAAACAATCAGGGAGTTTAGAAACAGCACAATGGCAACTGAAGACAACCAGAACCACTCAAGCAGTTCACTTTATACTGCACTCTGCTGAGCACAGCCACAAATGTCCCTTCTGAAAAGCAAAGCGTAGGAAAAGTAGGAAATTTGAGCTTACCACCAGCAGAGAACAGCCTGCCCCTGCCTGCTCAGGCATTTGATGTTCAGTGTTAAAGTGTCATGTTGTGTATGCACAATCTTATTTAAATTAAACTGTACACACATCTGCAAACGTAATTTTGCATTTAATTACTTACACTTATTCCATCTTACTTTCAGAGTACCAAAACCTATTTCCTAATGAATGACATGCATAATTACTTCACTATTTCCTACTCACATTGGAGAGAAGCGGGTTCCTGACAGCCCACAAGAGCAACATTCAAATGGGATCACAGTGTCTTGCCAAAGTTGCATTACTCCTCCAAACAAGTACATGATGGCATTCAAGAAGGTCTTGGGAAGCTATTACTTCATCACTACGTAGTGGCAATAATTTTACATGAAAATCAATGACTAACATTCAGTGATGATTTTATATCTAAGATTAAATATCTGTTTCATAGCTTAGCTTTGCAGACACCCAAAATTAATGGCATCAAGGTCCCCTGCAAGGTCTAATAATTAATTGTTTTAACATAACTGTAATAGTAATTGTTTTTGTGGCTGTCAGCTACTGATGTTAAAGGGATCAACTTTCAAACTAGAAGCAGACATGCTTGACAACACTTTACAAAGCCACTGAAATTTATTTATGAGTTTCCTTGAAAAACCCTTTGGGAGTAAGGCATGATGAACTCTCCAGTAAGAGCTTCAGTAATGTGAATACCAATAAATAAATAAAAGGAATTTGAACACACCATGGGGAATGGCCAGTGATTCTATAAACTGGAAGGTCACACTGAAAATCACAACAGTCTCCTCAGGCAGTAAAAACACATTGTAGAAAAAAAATTAAGACTGTCTTCACACCCACAACACTTCAGTGCAGACAGTTTCTTTCTGATGTAGGGCAGTACAGCTCCCCAGTAAGATAAGCTGTAATCCAGAGGACTTTCTACCATGATAAGTGTTTCCAGGCAAGAGCCTGTTCTAACACAACTCCGTCAGAAAAAGCCACACCCTTAACTGAAAAGCCATGGCTGGAAAATGTAACTGCACAGAAAACCTTCTGCCAGAAGCAGTTACTGTCAAATACAGACAGACAGAAGGAACAGCATCTATTACTGTGGGGAGCAAAGGAAAATAAACAGCTGTGATAAAATCCAAACAGCACCTTGTAGTAACAAACAATTACAACCATTCTTTTAATACCTATGTACACACAAACACTGCGGTGGCCAATGGCCCAGCACATGCAATGAGAGCCAGCAGCCAACTCACAGCATAACATATTTATCACGGGGTGTGCGGATGTGGGAGCAGCTGCAGTAAACAGGTTGCTGGAAACCAGGTTTATAAAATTTATAGCTCATTTACAGGTACTCAGCACAGTTTAGAAAAAACATTCTGAAAGTGGTATTAGTATTTCAGGTTACTTTTATTATTTAAAATCCTCTTCCTCCCCATTCTTTTCTAACCCAACAGTTTCATTAAAGAATTCACCTAAGAGGAACGTTACAGGGTTATGATACAGAATTTAAACAAAAGAATAAAGTTTTAGAACAGTAAGATCATAAAATTTTTCACATTAACATCCACAAAGAAGAAAAATCTTAATTTTTTCAAGCAATTTGCACTCCTCAGTACTCAGATAATGCATCATATAGTCAAAGAAATCTAAGCAGGTAAGACTGAATAATATTTAATAAGAATCTACAATAAGTTAAGAATACATAAACACCTCACCCTTAAATCTGAAAAATGATATAATTAAAAAGCCCAAAATTGATTTGCTGGGATCTTATTGCAGATAATAAACTTATTTAAATTTTTAATACTAAACTCATTTTGATACATGGAATTTGGGACAGATGTAGGTATTTACATCCTCGATAGCTTATAGGTCCAGTATTTCTAACCAGACCACCATAATGAATATTATGTGAACACTGGGAGGATTTGAAATGCCTCACAGTATGTGCACTAGCAGGGCCAAGCTAACTACATTTCTTGAAAAAAAACCCAACCAACCAAACAAAAAACCCCCAGGTTTTGCAATCATTTAGAGGTTGGTTTTGTTTTGTAATAAGTTGTAGTGGATGTTTTTGCTCCTCCACACCCTGAGGAAATTGTTTTTCACTAGGGCTGCAGTCAATGGAATTTGAACTAAAGGCTCCCTGCCACCAAAGGACTGAGCACAGCTCTCCACACTAACACAGCTTTAAGCCTGCTGAGGCCAAGTCAGAATGAAAGTATACTCTGAGAAGCAGAAAGAAGGTTGTGACAAGGTGACATGGAGACATAAAAGACTTCTAAAAAACTCAAAATACACTGCCACTTCACAAGACAGCTCATGCAATGTGGTTTGGTTTAAGTTTAGGAGAGTTATCTGACCAAAACCTTACAAAAGCAAGTTATTTCAGAAAGAAAAAACAAAACAAAACAAACAAAAAACCCCCCCAAAACAATCCAAAAACCCTAAGCCTGCTCTCTTCCTGGTAGCTTACACTTTGTACAAAACAACATACAACCAGAACACCTGTATGGGACCTTGTGCCAAATCTGCAAATTAAATGAGCAGAAACTTCTCAACTGCTCACTCATTCCCAGTCACCAGCAACAAAAATCAGGGGCACTCAGTTCCAGAATATGTTGCTTTTGAGACCTATTCTGACAATGATATTTTAATTTTGTTTTCATCCAATGTTTTTTCTGACACTTCTTGCAAAAACCAGTTTCCACTCACACCAGAACTATGCCACTATGTTTAACTGAGATGAAAACAGATTTGACAAGAAGTTACTGAGGAAGGGACAAGGGGGTACCAAAACAAAATAACTAATTTTCTTTCCTGTTGTGCAATCAGCAGTCTTCAAGGAGTGAAAGTTACTTAAACTCATGCAAGTGACAGGTAGGGGGAGGGAAGCGAGCTTTGGTTTGGATGCAAACACAATAGGCCCAGGAAAAAATGCAAAAGAGTCATTTTACAGCCCAGGAAAGGGATAGGGGAGTGCAGAAAGCTACAGAGCTGAAATTACTTCATGGGGAAGTCATGAGGTGACAGGAGGGAGGAAGAGGAAGGGAATGGGTCAGGCAGAACTGGGGTGGGGCAGAGGAAACCTGTGAGATAAATGAGCCACTGCAAATAGAGTTACAGTGAAGTTTAAGTTGGTAGGATGATGACCAAGGAAGCATGGAAGCAGAACATCTATCTACAGAAAAACGGTTTCATTATATCTTGGTGTCTGCAAAAAAGCTTGTAAGATTGCACTGCTAGCACTTCACTCAATATTCTGATACATTCTGTATTTTTTTTAAATTTCTCTTACTTTAGAATAACATTTACCAAACTTTGTCCTTAAAAAATTAATAGAACTTTATAATAGGGAAATTATTTATGATTTTCACTACAATTTCCATAATATTCAGTGAAAGCATTTTGGCACCAATGACACTGGATTCATTCTTGCCATTTCAAATGTTTCCAATTGAACTTTTAAAAGGAAAAGTTGACATTATCTTAGGAAGTCAAAGAACAAAGAAAGTAAATCATGACTGTACTACTCACTAGACAACGTACTCAATATCATGGACAATTTTATTATTTTTTAGCAAATGTTCCCAAGCTTATGCATCTTCAGAATTTCCTCTGTTCTTTGTTTTCAAATAGGAAGAGACTATTTCACAAACAAGAACAGTTATTTCTCTTATACTGAATGCAGGCACCATCATTTTGCTTTTTAACAGAGATAATACAAGCTAAATATGAGACTCTAAAATTTAGAGAACTCCAACAGTAAGATTATACAGCCAAAAGTATTGCATTTAATATTTATAATCTCGTGTTTTAATAACTACAACAGTTCAAGAAGCAAACTGTATAAGAGAACAAGGAAACAAAAATAGACTGATTCAATTTGAAATCCACAGACTGTAAACACTATTTCCTATTTTCACCTTCTCTAGAACACTGAAATCAGAGGCCTAGCACAATGGGAAGTGAGTGATCTCAAGGTTACATAAAAAACAGGTTTAGCTGCTGTGTTAAGAGACCATTTAAGGAGCGCCCATGATAACTACACCAGGTTGTAAAACACAATAATTGCTGCCTAGCTTTACCAAAGCCAAATGAAGCAGGTGGTTTGGAAAAGCCAGAGCAGTTTCAGGACAGGGAAATCATGCCAGACCAACCCGATCACCTGCAACAAAATAACACTTTCTGCCAACACGGGGAGAGCAGCAGATACTGTTTAACACACTTCAGCCAAGCATTTGACAGTTTCCCACAGCCTTCTGCAGAAACCACCAAGATACTGGCTGGTGGCCTGCAAAACGGGCAGGGAACAAGCCCACAGTGTGCGCTCAGAAGGTGCTGGTCAATAGTTTAACTCAGGCTGGCAGCCTGTCATAAGTGGGGCATCCCCAGAAAATGATGGTGGGACCCACTCTTTTCAACATCACCACAAATAATTTGGATGAGGAGTCTGAGAACACCATCACCAGGTTTGTTGGTGACACCA
>VWYP01007061.1:0-29685 GCA_013400435.1 Pycnonotus jocosus | reverse complement strand
CCCGGCAGCGCGGGGCGGGGACCGGCCGGGCCCGGCTGGGGCTGCCGGGAGGGCCGGTGTCTCGCCTCCTGGCTTTCCGGAGCGTCAGGAAAAGAAGGGTTGTTTGGGGTTTTTTACTGTAGGTGCAAGCCGAAAGGGGGAAGCTCCGCAGCCTAAAAAAAGCATCACCTCTTCCTCAGTTCCCGGTGGGACCGGTAACGGCAGCGGCAGTCAGTGGGGGCGGAGGGGGCTCCAGCCGGTTCCCAGGTGGTTCCACGGGGGAAGCGGTTCCTTCCTCTGCTCGGCTGTGGCACTTCAGAGGTCGGACTTGAAAATAATTTATTTAACTTACGGCTTCTATAATCGCTTCGCAGGCATCCTGGAGACTAACAGCTGTTGGAGGATCGTGGTGGCTCTGGGCTTGGACTGTTTGTGGATATTCGTTCCAAATGCAAAGTCAGGCCCTGTGAGCCTGTGGCTGTACACCTCTCCAGGAAAGACCAGGAATGTGAGGTTGGCATCTGGGCCGTCTCTTTGGCCATACCTTCCTGAGCAATATTTTGTTTTCCAGTGTTACGCCAGATATAAAAAGGCAGTCTAGGAAGTTACATAAACATGTAAAACAAAACTGTACCCACCAGTATTTGGGAGTGCACACAAACAAATACAGACAACGTGAAAATAAGAAAAGAGTCTTTAAAGGTCAGGTCTGGTTTTGGTTGCTGCTAACTGAAATCTGGTGCCTGAGCTGGCCTGGGCATTTTCTTCGCTCAGAAAGTTTTTCTTCAAGAACTATAGGTGAACCTGTCAATTAAAAAAAAATAGAAGCAAAATTTTAAAAAAAAAATTGAGGTCTCTGTTGGATGTGATGGAAAGCTTTTTCCCACCTTCCTTACTGACCTTCCCTTCCCAATATATCTTTCAATCTCAGTTTTCAGATGTCTAGAAATTTTCCAGTGGAGCTACATGTCTCCATATGGCAAATTTAAGCCCGGTAAGAAGAGGCTTACTTTTTCAGTTATTGTTGTTAATTGTTGGGCATGATCCACAGATGAAACAATCCATGGATCACAGCTTAAAATGCAACAGGCAGATGTACATTGTATACCAATTCAGTAGTACCTTCAATAATTAATAATTCAATATAAATTAATAAACAATTAATTTATATTCTGTAGTTCCTCTAATTGCACAATATAAATATTATGGACCTATTCTCTAATGCTTACAAGGACAGATGAGTGAGATAAAACCTCAAGACTTTATAAGTGCGTAACATACTAACATGGACAAACCAAAAATACGCACCTTACATACAAAAGGTCTTTTTCCTAAGGGAAAGTTCACAGACATTATCCAGAGATCAAAAGGCATAAAAGCAACATTTCCATAATTATGCAGAAGCTGCTGTAATGCACAAGCATGTCAATTATATTTTCTCCATTTATCCATTGGGAATATTAAATGCAAAACTGTTTTCTGTGGCTTAGGAAGTCTCTGAATGTGTCTATGTGCACTGAAAGAGCACTTGTTTGCTTTCCCTGTTCTTACACTGTTTGCGTAAGTACATGCTGCTGGCTGCATGAGGAGTAAAATACAAAGTTAAATAGATGTTTTGACTAACACAATATGCCTGTTCTGCAATGAACAATGTTGCTGCCAGTGCTGTATAGGTATCAGACCTGTCAGATCAGCTGTGTAATTTAGCTTTCTGAAATGAAACACTTCTTTTAAACTGGTGCTCTGGGCAGTAAGACCATTCTGCACAATCACTTTTCAAAGTGTCCAATACTTACTACATACATATATAAAAGACTGTTGAATCTCTGAAATGGGACTTATAGTAGGCAATCTCTAAAAACACTGGGTTTGATACACTTGTTCTTGTGTATGTATTCATTTTATAATCAACTTGCGTAAAATAATTGGAATTTTCACCGTGAAAGTCAGTCTGATTTCCAGGTCTAAGAGTGTAGAGGGAAAGCACAGTTTCTTTTCCTTCATTTACACCTTGAGGATGACAGTCAGTTGTTAGCACCTACTTGTTTATTGTGAGAAATTGAATAATCATTCAGATCATCCTCCTGACTTGAGGTGTTATATTCTTCTGTAACACCTCTCCCCTCTCAATTCTTCCAAGCTGTTGAAATGTCTCTTAGGCAAAAGCTATTACACAGTGTGGCAGCCTGTTCATTCTTTGGCATGCCTTCCAAGTTGCTCTAGATCTTTTCTGAGATGGGAGTAGAAAGCAGGGGAGCTAGTTCTCACTTAGCATGGAAGATGGATTCATTGTGGTGTGATTATTGCTTTATATTTTCTTATCATTTCTTCCCTGAAAAACTATTATGTCACTTTGCATGTTATTCTGATATACTTCCCAATGCTTTCCAAACTCCTTCCCTTTTTCAGGGACCATTGATTTGGGTTTGAAAAGCAAGTAATTTTCAGCCTGACAAATTTTGAAACAAAATCCAGTCTAAAACTAGGTGGTCTTGTGGTCTTGTTTTCTCCAAGTGTAATTTTCAGGGAACAGGAAGGAGGTTGAGGAAGATAACGTTAGTGGAACTCTCCTTCAACCACAGGAAATTAAATGGGCAACAGTGAAGCATTTTAAAAATGGCTTTCTTTGGCTTTCAGCTATGAAATTAGCATGTTACAGATTTCAAGTCTAGTACAGGAAAATATTTCAGAAATTAAGTGAGCAATAGTGAGAAATACAGACCTTTCAGAAAATGTAAGGGACTTACTTTATATTCAGATATATGAGAAGTGACTCTGTGAGTGCTCAGATAATATCCTGCATTAAAATGGAACAAAAATGGGGGAAAAAGTTCTGTCTCTGTAATACTGAGATGATGTAATAGGATTTCTGTGGGTGAGGTTCCACACTTAGCAAGTGATGTCTTGGGAAAAAAAAATCACAAAATCAAAATCTCCCATAGATATTCAAAGTCAGCTGTGGAAAAAAAGTTTTAATTTCTCCATTTCTAGTGTAAAATACATTGAAAGATAAAGGACTACAAAAGCAATGATAAGTTTTTTCCCTTAGGGTTAGCTGAGAGTAAAGATCTGCTGGACAGGATTCCTTTCTTCATAGACTTCCTTGAGACTTTTTTGTCATACCACTTTGTGCTGCTGTGGTATCACATGCATCAGCCTTTTGCCACCAACCAACATTAATCCATCAATAGCCAGCTACAGGCATTACAATCAGAGATTAAATGGGACAACAGTGAGTTTTAAAATAAGAATCTTACATATAACACTCAAAGATACAACAGTTTATTGTAGTGAAAATGTATTAACAAATGCATTAGATGCATTTCAAATGTGTAGGCAAATGGATGTAATAAAATTATCAAAGTGTAAGTATAATGATAAAATACAACAAAACATAGTACAACTTTAAAAAGGGTTGAGAAGTGTGAATATAAGAGCTAGACAGGATTTTTCCACCTGCTTTAGGATTTGAAATGTCTTTTTCCTTATACTCTCTAACTTTCTAAGCTACAGAGTACTGCATAGGTCAATACTCCTTGGCACTCAAGACCTCAGAGCCCTGAATACAAATCATCTCCCTAGTTTAGATCAGAATTTTACATGATGGAAACAGCAGTTTGCACAGCATGTTGTGTCATATGTGCCATGCAGCACAAGCGTGTAGCAGTGAGGCACATCTAGAACCACCGTGTGGAAATCAGGCCTGTACACTCGTAGCTTCTTTTGGGGAGTTGTTCAACTTAAATATTAAGTGGACTATTAAGTGGACCATAGAAATCCAGATTTGCATATGAGGGAGAGTGACATTTAAGTTTGAATCAAACCTGCGAAAGCAGAGGTGATTTAATCTCTGGTCCCTCAGAAATCAGCTGGATCACTCCGAAGGTAGCAGATTTGAGGCTCTTTTAAAGTAACCAGGGGAACACAGTGAAACCTTGCCCAAGCCAGTAAACTGTAAATACTTCATGCTCAATGTTCATGAATTTATATGTTCTCTGAGAAAATGGTTTCACCAAGATGTTTACAGATTTCCTCTGTAGCTGAAGACCCTAATAACTTAAAAATTGTAGAGAAAAGGGCAAGTTAAAATGCAAAAGCAAAACAGTGCTGTGATTTTGCATGTTGCAGAGACTTGAGGGTTAATGTCATTGCAGCTGACAGCTAAGTACAATATCGTGGACATAAAAGTTAGCATAAAAATATGAGCAGTTTTTCCTTTCATAGCATTTTTTTTCCAATTTGCAGGCCAACAATGCAGAGGAATGTATCAGCCTTTATTTTCTTCACAGACATTAGCAGCATTATCTCAACTTTTGAGAAATACACAGAAAGCCAAAATCAACCATCACAAGACATGCAAGTATATTCTGGCACTGAAAAAGTTTTACTGAGGGACAGAGGGTACTTTCTGTCTTACTGAGAGGCACTTACATGAGAATAGGCAAAAATCCTGGTCCTTAATAATCGTATCAGCTGATACCCTAGAAAGTGTGGTGCAGAGCTGGAAACTCCCATCTCCTTTATGCTCATAAGAAACAAAGTAACAGAGGAGCAAAGGAGCAGATTTTTTTTTTTTTTCATGGTAGCTTACAGAAATAAAGACATGGAATGAAGCTGAACACTCAGAATTAGTGGCCACACATTACAGAGTGCATTAGAATACACTAGAAACTCTGCACCTCACTCTCCCCAGGCTATTTTAACATCTAAAACAAGACAAAAAGCAACAGAATTTGAAAAAAAAGGAAAAGAAGATAAATGAAGATTAGGTCTGGCACCATTATTAATTTCCTTCTCCCCCTAGCATTTATCTTTATTTCTAGCCCCTACCTGCATGTAAGGCTGCCCTGGCTTTCCATCAGGCCACAGATCTGCAAGCCCAGATGAGACATTCATGACTGCCACAGTTGTCCTCCAGCATATGGAGGTTTAAATTAATTCTTTGATTATACCCTGCTGTTTCCAGTCTGTGTTCTCCTCCAGTCCCTACTTATTCCTGTACTAGAACACACTCTCCAACCCACTGCTTTCCTATATATTCAATTAATAAATTAAAACCTTGCTAACTTTTCTTTCTGTTAACTGGATATCAGCCTTGCTGCCTCATTTCCCAGGCCTCCAGCCTTTTTTGCTGGTTTTGCTTCCCTGCTGTGTCTCTAATTTTTCCATGTCAGAAACCTTGTGTTACTCTTTATTAGGAAGCATTTTCTCCAAGTCCCAAATGGTAGGAAGCTGCCTCACTCTCTTTACTATTCAACAAGAATTATGAATTACCTTTTTTTCAGCTTCTCCCTTTAAATCCATCTTGACAGCCTGTACATCGTAAATTATGTTTTAGCCCAGACTCCTTCAGTAACTATTCACAATATTTTTTTTTTTTCATGAAGGAGAAAAAGATCATGTGAGACATTTCCTCCTGGTGTACAGGCATGTACTTTAGAAAGTAAGCATGCTAATAAGAACATACCATGGGCACGTAGAGGGGCATGCAAAAGCTCTGAGCAAACAGCAGCAGTCTCTTTGCAGCTGATTGTGGCAGCTGACTGATTATCTATTATTGTGCATCAATATTACAGCTTATACATTGGCAAATAAAATCCTAGTGCGGGATTAGAAAACACATGCTGCTAAACAAAGCTGCTTTCTAACAGCTCTTGGACACATACTTAATATTTGAGCATATGCTGTAACATTCCTGCATCACACTAGAATGCATCCTTCTTTTTACTTTATTCATCTCGCTGTTCTGAATAAAGTGGGTTAACTCTGGAGGCAGATGGGAGCTCAGCCAACACTGCCTGATTACCAGACTGACATAACAGACATTCCTGTATGGGTAAAGAACATAATTTCACACCCTGTGTATAATACTATCTGTTGCCATGGCTAGAGGCAAGAGCACCCATACCACACTTTCTTATGGCACGAGAGCCTCAGTGAAGTTGGCAAGCTTTTACTCCTCTTGCCACACATTCCTCTGTGCTGTGTGAATATATGATAAATTTCATCACAGAGCTGGCCCATATGAACACATTTTCTTGTTCTGGTGAGCTTCACTGCTGAAAATGCTTGGGGAATTAAAAACAATCTTATCAGGTCCTGACATTGTAAACACATCTTAACAGGCAGTGAACAATGGGACCTGAGCATCCAGTGGCTAAGTCATGGTGATACTGAGTGCTGGCATATTCCTCTTCCAATGAGAATTTGTCCCTCTCTTAATCTTTGAGGAACACCAAGGCTGCTATGTAGTTCATAAATACTTTGAACAGATGTTAATGCAGCACATCTCACCCCCTTATCCTCACTAAAGAGGACTTGGCACTTTTCCCAGAATGACTAGGGCACCAGTGGGTAATAGTTTGTCACTTTTACAATTCCTGTATTTTCAAATCTGCTAATAAAGGGAACTGGAATTCCATAAACCTCTGTTAGATGGTAAGTATCACTCAAAGGAAATGCACATAGTAAATGAAAATTCAGAATGTCATTTAGTCTCCTGTGTTCAGGATGATAATGCTTCCTCTTGACTGGAATCTCCTTTGCCCTAGCTGTTTTTCTTCTGCAGGAATAAAAAAGGAAAAGTCAATTTTGAGGAACTCTGGCAAAGTGGCATTTGCCCTGTTTACTTCAGAGGCAACACTGGAGACATCTGACTTCTATAAGCAAGACACTAGGGTTTCTATGAAGATTCACTCCTCTCTTAGAAGTTGCAATATGTGACTAAGGGCAACTTTGTGTAGGCTGCAATTGCAGTGACATACCTACAATTGCTAAAGCAGCTGATACTGGCAATGAAAACTTACCATAGAATTATGGAATACACTGAGTTGGAAGGGACCCATCAGCATCATCAAGTCCTACTCTTGGCCCTGTACAGGAGACTACAAGAGTCATACTATGTGCCCGAGAGCATTGTCCAAATGCTTCTTGAGCTTAGTGCTGTGGCCACTTTTCTGGGGAGCCTTTTCCAGTGTTCAGCCACCATCTAGGTGAAAAATCTTTTCCTGAGATCCAACCTAGACCTCTCCTGACTCAGATTCATGCTGTTTCCTTGAACCGTGATGAGAGTGAAGAGATCAGTACCTGCCCCTCTGCCCCTCCACTGCCCCTTGTGAAGACATTGAAGAGCGCAATGCAGTAATTTTAGAATTCTACAGTAAGCATTGAAAGAAAGCAGATCAGACTGTTTACAAGCATATGACACTATTCCACTTCAACAGCTGTGGTACATAGGGGATAACTGATGCTTTAATATCAAAATATTTATTGCAATTTGAGTGTTCTGATAGAAAAAAAATAAATTATATGAAAACTTTTAAGAAAATATGGCTCCAACAGCATGACAGGATATTCTTGTTTGTCCTTTTACTCTAAAGCGAGGATGACTGCCAATCACCATGTAATTACTTTTATCCAGCTTGACCAACCTTAACTATCTATTTGGTTTATCCATGCATCTTGTGATACATCTGTAATTAAGTGGTGGTGAAGGCAAGTGAATGTAATAAAACATTACCACAGATTCACATGACGCATAAACAGCACTCTGGTGTGCTACTGGTTACTGTTCCAGCAGAGGTGCCAATATCTACCCAATAACAGATGCCAAGTGTTTTCTTGAAGTTAAGGTAGGCCAAAATACAATACAACCCTCAGTAAAAAAGGCCACAGACTAGGAGCACACTTATATGGCATAAGTACTACAGACGAGCAGAAGTGACAGCACTCACAAAGTTCTTCAAACGTGTTCTTACGACTTGAATGACCTTGGGTTCCTTTGAAGACATCCAGTGGGATGTTACACAAAACAAACACCACCAGTCCCAATTCTACACTCCTGGAATTCTGACAGCACTCAAAAATCAGTCCAAAAGTAACATGTGGCAAGAGGGAGGCATCCTCATCTGATACAAATTAGTTTCATTTCTAGACTAGAATCAAGAGTAATGATTCCACTTGTGTATTCTCTGACTCAAGACTGTGAAAGATCTGGCAATCTTAAAAATGGTTTCTCTAAAAACTAGTTTTAGTCTTTCATAATGTAGACTAGTAAAGTGAAGCTATCTGGTGAATTTTGTTTCAGCAAGTTTCTTACATGCCCAAAATCTTCATAGAGGGTGGGGAAAGGGGATGTATCTCCCACCTTCTAGCCTCCAACTCCAATCATAAGGTCACTCTCAATGTTAAATGCTACCAATTTCCAAATATTAGTGCAAAGCACATATTTAAACCTTTTTAAAATTAAATAAATGGGATGGGTTTTTTACACTTTCTTGTTTTAAGTGAGCCACTTTAAACAATACAATCCACAAAAAGAAAGCAGGAGCCAGTGTCACTGTTTGACTATCATTAGCCTCCTGAATATACTGCTTTAATACAATAATACTGGAAAGCCGGCATGTTAACCATCATGATAATGATTTGCCAAGCAAATGCCTTCAGTTGTATTTTTTCTGGTGGTACTAGGCATTCTCTCATCATACAAACTTTCCATGAAGTTGTGAATGTTCAGTAACAGAGTTTCAGAGTTCTGCTGCTTAAGGATGAGCATATGGTTAGAAAAACCCTCCAAAACAATGCTGCCCTAAGGGACTTGTGCATATATAGCAGTAAATGAAGACCATTTCACTGAATTAGCAAATCCATTACTCCAGTCTGGGTACAGCCAGAACACATTTTTTAGGCTGAAGTGTCGTTCATTCCCTCAAAAGGACGCCACCTTGAAAGGTCACGCTCACTCTGGGTGAAACCCCTTCCATGCAGCACGGCTTCACGCAGGCCAGGTGACCTCTTTACAATCAACCACGCCTCAGGTGCAGGTCGCAGCACGGAGTGATAATCATCTCATGTGTATAAATACCTCTTTTTAAAAACAAAACAAAAAAACCACAAACAAAACAAAACCCCACAATCCCAACAAACAACAACAACAAAACCCCAGCGAAAGTGCTGGTGAGATCGGGAGTTGTCCTGAGGGCCTCCGCCCAAAAAACTCCTCCGTCCAAAAAACTCCTCCGTCCTTTGAACTTTTGATCCTACTCCAGCCCCAGCGAAGAGCCCACGGGGCTAAGCGTCCTCACGGCCTCCCGGGGCCGCAGCTCTCCTTCCCAGGGAGGACTCCGCAGCTCCGTGCCGGGCGCACTCCCCTACCCCCGGCAGCCCCGGGCGGAGCGCGGACAGCGCCCCGGCAGCCCGCAGCCCAGCGTTCTGCCGCTACGGAGCGGACAGCAGCCATACCCTCCCGTGCCGTCCCGCCTCGTCCCGTCCCGCCCCCGAGCATCCGCTCAGCCCCGCGCCGGGGCGGGGTGCCTAATAAACGGAGGGCTGCTCTGCTCCGCCCTGCTGTGCTCCCTGCTCCTCAGCACCGCTCTCAGCCGCCCGCCCCAGAGCCGCAGCGCCACACCGGAGGCGGGGGTGCTCTCACTGTCCTCCAGGCCGGCAGGCGAAGGTACCCCCGGTGCTGGGGCGTTGTGGCCGGGCGGGCGCCGGGGGACGGCACAGGGTGTGCAGGTAGGAGGATGGAGGGCCGTGGGCAGCCGGGCGCTGCGGGGAGCGGCGCGTCCTGGGGAGGCGGCCTCAGGAGGGTGGTGGGCCGGTCCCTGCAGCTGAACGCTGCTCCTGGGCTTTCTTACGATGCTGATTGCGTTGGTAGGCGCGCTGTGCCAAGTGAGAGTAAGGTTATCCAGCATCCTCCAGGGGCTGAGGAATTTGCTGCTGCACTTGGGCAGCTTTGGCTACAGGACTACTATATTTTTTGTGGGATCGCAACTCTCCCGGCAGAGTGAGAATTCATCCTTGCCAAAGTGGTTGCGTGATCAGCCTTTAGTCCTTTGACTAGCAAAGGTGATTCAGTTGCCAGCCTCGATCCTGCCCTTGTGATTCGTGAGGAATGATGGTCTTAAGACCCTGTCATATCTGCAAGAGCCTGTCGGTGGTGAGCGTTGGCACACGTACCAACAAGTCTTTGCTGGCCGAGTTATCTGCACTTAAAATCTGTCTGATAAAACATTGTAGAATGTCTGATACTTCTCTACCACATTAAAGCCCTCCACACTTGTGTCTGCGTGGACATAGGCATACTGAAAAACAACGCAAGGCATCGAAAGTAATCTGAGATTTTACATATGCCAAAGGCCCCTTGTTTAATTCGCCTGTAAATACATCCCTGCTCACTTTAGTTGATAAGCCAAAATCGGCTGAGTGGCAAATTTCATTGTCTGTATGGATATGCTTGGTTACAGTAGCAATACTAATTAATTAGCAATATAATTAGCAATACTAATGCACTGAATGAGGGTGGAGGCCCAGTCAAATCTGGGTTAGGGCAGAGATGTGTCCATGGAAATTAAGCATCTCATTGAAGGAGGCAGAGTTGGTCTTCTAACAGGAAGTCTCCTGTGGTCTGTATGCATAAACAACTCTACTTCATTAAGTGAAAGTCATACTTTTCTGGAAGAGCTAATGTGGCTCTGACCTATATAGGCCTAATATTATGAATATTTTCCTTAAAGAATTACTGTCATAAATTTTAAACTGAGTTTAGGTCAAATTGTGTATTGCATCTGAAGGCAATTGCCTCCCTTGGTTTTCTATAGGGATTAACTTTAACATCCTTATCTATGCCAGAGATACTAGTCCCCTTTCATGCAAATGGAGGGGTTTATGTTAAGTGCATTAAATTAGTGCAATCAAGTTAAATTCAGCAACTGCATTAATTTTAAAGTCTTGTTGCTTCTGCTTTAAGCTCACAAAAACTTGTGCTTCCAAAAACTTGCACTTTTTATGTGCATGAAATTTAATAACATTTTTTCTTTGTAACTCTGTTTTTGCTTAGAACCATAATAGCTCTATAGATAAGAGAGCCTGTAACAGGAAATGCCAATATTGGCTCTAGAAAAATGTTCCAGTGCTGTTTTGATATTTGCTTCATTTCTTAGTGGTGCTACTGCCTCTGCACACATTTTGTCATATTTTAATGAGAGTGAGGAATAGAAAGTACTCAATAGAAAGCATTCACCCGATGACTTTGCCAGAAAGAACTTGTTTTTCCACCCACTATGTCTTTGGCAAATGTTTTTCTGTTACCAGAACAGTTTTAAGATGTCCGAATGTTTTCTGCTAGAAAACTTACTGAAATAAGAGAGCAGAACTGCAGAGAGCAGTTTCTTTTCAAGAGCAGCCTAGTTTCCCATGTAAAAAACCTGAGACTCACGGTGACACGTGTATGTTCACATGCTAAATTTACTGAACTTTGCTCAGAGTAGCAGAGACCTAAGTGACTTATCTCCTGGCACTTGTCAAACACGATTACCTATACACAAAGATAGTAAAGTTAACTAAGAGATGTAATCAGACTGGGCATGTAGTGCTAAAGGTTGAAGTGTAAGTGCTAGTGTGCTCTACCCTTAACTGAGAAAGAAGATGTTATTGCTTCATAGTGTTTGTTATTAGTCAAGGATTAAAACCTGTTTTGACCAAGGATTAATTTCTTGCATAGCTTTTGTATACTGGGAAATAAAATAACATTCATCCAAGGACTTAAAGGCCTCCTTGGTGTCAGCATTACTGGGATGTGTACCGATTTTGAGGTTAAATACATACCTGAGATAGCATGATTCAAGCCTATGACATTTGCTCAATGCAGGGAGGTGAACAGAAGAAACTCAACAGCTTTGCAGTGCATTCTTAAAGAACTGTGTTCAACTGCAAAAGCAGGCTCTCCTCAGTAATGGTAGTACAGGTAGCTGAAAAGTCAGTAGTGACAGGCAGTTATTTACCTAGTGTGCTTTGGAGATTTATAAGCATATTGTCTTCTGAAGCTCCTTATGTTTTTTTAGCACAATCGGGACTGTGACTTGTTCTGCATATGATTTCATGGTGACAAGGAGTGCCTACAAAGCAAAAAAAGTTGTTGTCCTAAAAGCACAATTTTTCCTGACCTGTGGTACTCATTTGTGAGCACTAAAGTTCTTTGATCAAACCATAAGTTTTGATTTGTAATTGTCATTCATTTCTGTTTAAGATGCTCAGTGGGCAGATCTTTATTAGTAGTAGTATGTATTTATTTATTTCAGATTTTTGTACACATGCTGTCAGAGCAGAGAATAAAACCCATGGCATGAGGGATGGGGAATTTTTAAAGCAGATGAGTGCAGATGTTTCCTACTGCTGCTGGATGATAAATGAATTGTATACTGCATCCTGGAGGAAAGTGGAAGCAACCTGAAGATGAGACAGAAACAGGACAAATGGATTAGATATGCAGCTGGGTTTTTTGGAAACAACATTCAAAAGCAGGCTAGGGAAAATATTTAGAATGGATATGAAAATGTTTTAGCAGTGTTGATGTTTGCATTTTCTCTGTGGTTTACCCTATTTGGTAAATGTTTTGCGTTTTTTACCAGGTATCTGAAGAAGTAGCCTGAAGATGAACTTCTTCCTGGAAACATTAAAACTCATTGTACTTCTTATTTATTACTTGCTGGAGTCGCTGGTGTTCTTGGTTGTTCCTGGACGGAAGAAGAATGTTAGTGGTGAAATTGTATTAATAACAGGAGCAGGAAGTGGTCTTGGAAGACTCTTAGCAGTAAAGTTTGCCAGCCTTGGAGCCACGGTGGTCCTCTGGGATATTAATCAAGAGGGACTCAACTGCACAGTTAGACAGGCCAGAGAAAGTGGAGCAGGAAGAGTACACTCTTACGTCTGTGACTGTAGCAAAAGACAGGATATCTACAGAGTAGCTGACCAGGTAAAGTGTCTTATTTGTGGCTTTGACATTATTCTAAGATGAGTGCAAGCATAAATGTGAGATGCATGATTAAGTTTTCTAATGGATTCAAGGCAAGAGATTAATTAAAGTTAATTCATTCTGAATGTATTGTGCTTCCTATTTCAAGAATTCTGGTTTTTTAGCGTTGACTTGTGTATCTCTATTCCTTAAAAAATAAAAAGAGCCAGGTCTCTTTTTCAGTAGCTCATTTTAACTGGGTAGCTTCTCATTCATTCAATTACTGAGCAGGCCCTTAATCGTGAAGTGCGGAAAATCAATTTATTGAAGCTAAAGCAGTATTTCAAGTTCTGACAGCCTTTTACCAAAAGACCATACATTGTAAAAAAGGATTAACTGCTTAGGCAATTTTCGAATCATTCCATTGCTGTGAAGAGATTTTCGTAGACTTACTATCTGAATTAATAAATGTATCTTGATGTCTTAAATATTTCTTTCATTTCTGAAGAGCTTTGTAAAGATAGCATGTGGTTGGATAATTTGGGCAGACTCGCAGTATTGCCAAAACCTTAAAATTGTTAAAGAGTTTCAAGTGTAAGAACCTGTTCTCGCTCACTTAAAATTTGCAAAACTTAACTGTTGAACTAAGAGGTTTCCACAGTGAGTGTTGCCTGGGGATGATTTTAAAAAAATAAATAAAATTCTGCTGTCTTCTGTTGGCTGAAATAATGTTTTGATGCTCTTTAAGAAGCTCTAGACTTCTGTCTTTTTCTATCTGTGCAAAAGTTACTATGACAAGCTTTCTGATATGTGAAGCTTGTGCATGAGTTGCAGCCTGTTAGAGGCTGTTGGTTTTGCATTCCAGTAATGCTGATCAGCCTTGGTCCCCCTTGCAGCTCTGTTACACCAGGCCTGTATCTGTGCTTCTTGCTGAACTGGAAGAACTGGAGGAGGAATATTGTGAAGGATACTGGAATGAAGCAGATGAAAATTAACCTTTAGTTTTGAGGACTTGAATTGAGGGCTAGCTCTGTGGACCCATGGAGAAAATCAGTGGCTGAGCCATGCTGGCCAAATTTGAAGAAGAGAACAGGGTGTAGATCTGTGTGACATGGGTTCAGGATGATGCAAATAGAGCTAGGCAGGAAGAAAGAAGTTTTAGTAGGGTCCAGTGCAAGGTCCCTCACTTAAAACCTTCTGTCCGCAGTTCAGAAGGTTGAATGCTGATCTGCATAGAAGAAAAGGCCCTACTACCATTATTTCAGAAATGGCATATCCTGCTGCTGATGCAGAATCATCTAATCTTACCAGTTACAAAAAGACTTTAGTGTTAGGTGGTGCTTGGTGCCACTGTTTACTTCATGCATCATAGTAGACTTTGGTTCTTGGTGTTCAGCATCAGCCTCTGCAGGGTATGACAGCATGGTTCCAAGTCCTTTTTCCCCTTCTGCTGATCCAGCTTTATGCAGGCTTGGAGTTTTTGCAAGACTATGGTGAACTAAATTCATGCTGGCAGGGCAGGATTTGTTTGAAAACTTTGCTCCCAATGAAACAGTCTTAAAGCCAAAATGAAATGTATATGAATCTTTATTATGTGCTTCATCAGCCACACAGAGACACCATGAAAAAGTTACTTTGGTAGGAAGAAAACCCAAAGGCTCTGCATGTATCAGGTTGTTGTTTCTTTCCTGTACCAACAGGAGGAAGGACAGCTTTTTGGCTATTAAAACCTATAGCTTAAAATTGTACCTGATGTCCCTATTCCAGAAGTAGCCAACTCCTAAAGCTTAGTTAAAAAAATAGACAAGGTTGGAGGGAGTTTAAGGAAGATGAGGAAGTTAAGCTAGAATAAAGGATAGGTGATAAATTACTCTTTAATTCTTCACTGTTATACCCATTTCATTTTTCCCAAATAGCTCAGATCAATGACCTATACTTCAAATTCTATATTAAATATTTTCATTCTCCTTTGGAGAATTGACCCCATATCTTGCTTTCAGCTGGCCTAGAGTTGTTCTCTCAAATGAATCTGTTCATGAATGTTCTCAGTCTGAAGCTAAAATGAAAACTATAGTTCCTCTTACTGAATTAAATGTATAGGTATTATTTTTCAGCCAACTTAATTTCTGGGGTAGAGTGTACCAGATTCTAGTCCAGAATTGCTCTTTAGTTTTAAGATGTGTTTACTGTAGCAAAATACTTGTTGTATTAGTTAAGCTTTCTGCATTAAAGATTTATTTGGAACATTTGTCCTCGGAAACAGAGGTGCTGAAAACACAAGCTTGTGTGGAGCTGTTGGGCTCCACAAATCTGAAGAAAATCCATTTGAGAGCTCACCTTTAAAAAGGCATCAGGTGAGATTGTGCAGCAATCTGAGGTGTTCGGATCCATAACAAGCATAAGTTCAAGTTATTTAAATGTGTAATATATCTATTTGTTAAGTTTTCATGTTAAAGAATGAAGGAAAGAATGCTTTGTATTTATTGCACACTATCTTGATGCGTTTTATTTTAGGTAAAAAAAGAAGTTGGCGATGTCAGCATTCTAATCAACAATGCTGGTATTGTAATTGGGAAGAGATTTCTTGATTCTCCAGATCCACTTTTAGAAAAAACCATGGAAGTGAACACAATGGCACACTTCTGGGTAATACCTGTATTTTGCATATACATACTGAGACATCCTTTTAACATGTTTTCAGTGTTAATTTTGCCTTTTGCCTTTTTGGAGGAAAACATGCAAGGATATAGAGCTCTTTGGAAGTTCAGTCAGGAATTATACAAGAAATTACTTACTTTGCTCTGGAGTCTGTAAAATAAATTAAAAAAAAAGCTTGAAAGGATGGATCCTTTGGGAATCTCTGTGTGGAAGGCAGGTGGAAGCACTTTACATTTAGAAATTCTCTTAAGAACTGAGGTCTACCATCTGCTAAATTCTGAGGCTAGTCATGTGTTACAGACTCTTTATTAATTGACATGAGGTAGGCCCACCCTAATAGTTGCTGCCACTAGTAACAGAGAACTGTTCGATTCTACTTCAGTTCTGTTCTGTTAGTGTTCTAGTTGTTCTGTAGTTGTGGTAATTTCAGTAAGGAACACCACATGTTCTGATAATCCTGTTAATAGTAAGTGGAGCTTTTGTCCAGAATGAATAACCTAGTGTGCTTTTTCTTGCTTTCAGTGAAGGCAGGTCACCTGTGTGGTGCTTCTATCATAAAGATTTGTAAAGAAAATATTCAGTCATGTTTCAATTTATTTAGAAATAAATTTAATCACAAAGATTTAATGAATTTAATAGAAGGAAAACATGAAATTAAAGTCTTTGCCATGTCACAAAATTTGCAGTTAACACTTAATTTTCCTGTGAAAGAACTTCATGACTGGATTAAGCTATATCAAGCTTTCATCAAGTTACCAACTGTCTTTGGTAGTACTGGTGGGGTGGGAACTCCCCACTTAAATTGTTGAAGGTTAGAGTTCAAACAACAAGCTCCACATGCATATACACAACATCCTTTCCCTAATGGAAGGGGGAAAGCTTATTTAAACTGTTGGGAGAATTTCTCTAAAACCAACAAACACCTTCAAAATATTATGGTATGTAGCTTACTTAGTGAAATGTTACATTGCAACTCTGATTTGCTTTGCAGACCTACAAAGCCTTCCTCCCAGCAATGATTGCCGCTAACCATGGACACTTGGTTAGCATAGCAAGCTGTGCAGGACTCTCTGGAGGCAATCAGGCTTCAGGTAGTGTATTAAAGCTAATATTAATTGAGGTAATTAGTTTGATTTTAAACTCTTCAATCAATATCCATGGGAAAGAAAAAAACAAACACAAAAAAAAAAAAAAAAAAACAAAAAACCCAAACAAAACAAACCCCAAACAAACTGATTTTGAGTTTCTGGATCTTTCTGTACAGTTTAAGCAAGTAGTCAGACTTTCAAAACAGCTGACCTTAAACAGACCATTCTGTTACATCTTCCAGAAGCTCAGCAGTGCTGTGAAGCAGGTTTTTCTGCCAAGGCAGAAAGATCTAGAAGCCATATAGAACTTTGGAAACTGAGAACCTCAATGCTGTTGAAATTTACTTGCAGGTTTCTGATAGGGAAGGGGCCACTTCAGATTAGAGGAAGCTCAGAAGGCATTTCTGGAACATGTATACAAAGAAGGAGGAATATGAAATAAGGTGACATAGCAGTAAAAGAAATCTAGCTCCAAGGGAGTGACAATAACTACAAACTGAGTTTCAAGTTGAAAGTACATTAGAGAGTCTTGACATTGTGAGTTTGGGGCATAATAAGTGAGTGCATGGACTTAAAGAAAAAATGGTATGAAAAAGTGGTGTGAAAAAATAATTTCATTTACCATTGTTTGTTAGAAAGTGGGGAAGTGGTAGCAAGGGTGTCGTGAGAAACATGTCTGCCAGTCTAGAACAACAGTTGATTTCGGAGAGGAAAGAAAAGAAACTAATCACTTCAAAAGCAAATTTTAACCTAATCCTGAAAACCATTCCTATTCTGATGGTGGTTTAATATTCGACAGTAAAGTTTTATTTGTAAATTTAAATATTTAACTGCAATTAATGTTTTATTTTACAGATTACTGTGCAAGTAAATTTGCAGCAATTGGTTTTGCAGAGTCAATTGATATGGAGATGAGAGTTTTGAGAAAGACTGGTGTTAAAACCACAATTGTGTGTCCTTTCTTCATGAACACAGGAATGTTTGATGGTGTTAAATCCAAGTGAGTAAAAACTTGTGAGGTTTTTATGAAAGTTGCATTTTTAGCATGTTATAAACCCCTATTTCCTTTATGAAAATCTTGAACCAGGCTTTTTTCTGCTTGTATTATTTTTAGGGCTTCAGATGGGTGTTAACAGTTCTGTCCAGTGACTGGGCAACTCAAAAGGCCTGGGTACTTTACTATTCATTTAAGCTGAAATGTGAAACATATTTGGTGTCCTTTCCTCTGCCAAAGCCAATTTTGTCTATATGTCCAAAGCTCCATTTGTCCTCTCTGGTTTCTAAACCCCCACTCTCCTCCTAATATTGATGGCAGAGCTTTGCTCAGTATGCATGTATAATGACAAAGTTTAGGAACCAAATAAAAGTCTGGTATGTCTTAATAGGAGGTCTCTAGTTTTGTCTTATGAGAGGTCGTGCAGGGGAAAAACAACAATGTCCACTCACTCTAACATAATGAAGATTCTGTCTTTCATAGGGCTTGTGGTATTTACTTCTTTTTTTCGTTGAATAACTGTAAATTTCAGACTTTTTTGAATAAAATGTGAATCCAAAGCAATTTGTATTGTAGCAATAAATATTTTCTTTTTCAGGTGGCCACATGTGCTTCCTTTTCTGGATCCAGCGTATGTGGCTGACAGGGTAATTAGTGCTGTTCGGCAGAACCAAGAAACGTTGTTTTTACCACGCATCGTTTATTTTTTATATTCTTTGAAAGGGTAAGTTATGTTTCTTTTCCCCTCTCTCTTTTCTGTCTGGGGATGCTTAAAGTATAAGAGGCTTCTACTTATTGATGTGAATTTTCATTAAGTTATGCACATTTTTGGAAGGAGTTTTTTGTTTGTTTGTTTCTGTGGGTTCAGTCTACCCTTGGGCCACGAAACAATGACAAAAATGTCTAACTCTGCCTTGCTGACTCCATGGGGCTGCAGTCTTTCTAGGGGCTGTAGAGACTGGGTCTGCTTCTCCATAACAGCATGTCAGAGAATTATTGGTTGGAAAAGACCTCTAAGATCACTGAGTCCAACTGTAAATCCATCTGGTGTCTTGCCTCCAGCATTTGGGCACTTCCGACTCTGCTGCAAGCCAGGTTGGGATACTGATCTATCTAATAACTCAGGCTGCCAAGTGACTGTAAAGGATATTTTGAGAGGACTAGTGAATCCATATTCTAAAGAGTATACTGCCTTTGCCAGTATTAGCCAGGTTAAACTAATTCTGTGATAAAACTGCACAACTCTTCTGATGTCTGTTTGTTCCTTTTTATCTTTTTCCATGTCTCTTCCTTACAGCTTCCTACCAGTGAAAGCAGCTGTTCTCATTTTAGACTACCTTGGATGCCTTGATGTCATGAGTACCTTCAAAGGTCGACCAAAGAAGGAGTGAAAAAGCACAAAATTCAGCGACCAGCAGCTCTAAAGTGGATGTTGTTAAAGGTGGTGGTGGGAAAAGTTTGCTTCACTAGCAGCTGTGAACTTTGGGTGCCTCATTTCTCAATAGTAACAAGACTTTTAAGAATTGCTTTTTAACTGGTTCTCAATGAAAAGCTTTCATATGAACTATTTTTTTTAGTCCAGCAAATTGTTTTCTTTTCACCTCATTATGAAAATACAATAAATTAATTTAGTTGTTTTGGTTTATAATGCCTTAAATGTGATCCTGCATCACAAACCAGTAATTGGCAACTTTAGGGGGAAGAGAAGACCAAGAAACCACATGAATTTAGCAGGTAGCCAGAAAAAGTCCTGTCATGGATCTGACTTCTTGCTGCCATTCAGGGAACCATGAGGATGGGCTGTACTGCTGGTGCCATTACCATTCCCTGATAAGCTGAGGAATTCAAGAATTTCCTCAAACAACAGATTCTAACTCTAACAAATGAAAGTTTTGTGAGATAAAAAAATGCACTATGTAGGTGAAAAAATTACATTTACTAATTTTTGGAAGTGTGATCACTCAGCTCATAGATGACAATGGATATTGGGGCAGGGACAGGGAAGGATATGCAAAGTAAGCATTTGTGCTGCTAATCTACTTTGTGCCTAATTTATTTTAAAAGCTAATATAATCACTGCAACTTTGTAACAAAAGTCTTTGTATCTTTTAAGTACAGTATTTTCAGAACTATTTCAAATTGTCGTTTCCTAAGAAGAATAAACTTGTATTTATAAAGCATGAGACTGCCAGTCTAAGTGGGCTGTTCAATGTCTTGTCAACAGAGACAGTGAACTACTAAAAGCAAAGGTGTTGTGGTCTGTCATAGGGGTTTCTCTTGGGATTATTTCAGAAAGGAATTATTGACAGAACTGAATTGTATCATTACAGCCATCCTTTGAGTAACAGCATAATGTTTTGCTTCTCTGAGTTGGGTAACAGGTTGCCTGGTGTCTACAGAGGCTTGTTTTGCTTTCCCTTTACTCTTAGGACTGTCCATTTACTTTGAGCATATGCTGAAGAGGCATTGTCCTTTCTGACAATGGATGCTTATAAAGCTACCTTGACTTTTTGTAATCCAAAACAGGAAAAAGTAAGCTTATGTGTATGTCACTTCTGCACGTGCTAAGTCCACTTCATGACACAGTTCTCTGCTAGCAATTGAAACAGTATGGAGAAAAGGAGACTTTATAATGGGGAGTCTTTTTTTTTTTTTTTAATGATGGCCTAGAAACTACCTTCATTTCCCTTGTCTATACAAATAGTAAGATTTATTAGTAGAGAAAGGTCCACATAGAACTACCTTACTACTGAGCAAGAAACACTGAGTAAAACAAAGTAAGTTGTGTTAAAAATCACCTTAACTTTATGATGGATCGATGAGAGCTAGAATTCAGACTGATGAAGAAGAGATTTGTTTCAATATCCTTTCAGATCTTCAGCTTTTATTCCTCAAAGTTTTATCCATTTTACAGTACACCTCAGGAAACAGAAGTTAACCAAGTAAAAAAGAGATTGTCTCAATGTGCAGTCCATACACAAAGATTTTAGAATCTTTGTGAGCACATTCTGCTGAGGAAAATTAGAAGCAGTGAGTCTGGCAGTAGGATTTGGGGATTCTCAGCAGGTTCATGTTTGTCACAGCCCTAGGAGGATTTTACGTGATAATCTGTGCCAGATAAATACATCTCCAAGGGATTTTACTACTTCACAGAATCAGTGGAAAGGACCTGTGCTCATATAAGTTTTGTATATCTCTAAAGTTGGAAACTATACAACCTCTCTGGGTAACCTGTTCTAGTGTTTGTTCATGCTCTGTTTAAAAACAAATAAATGAAAATTATGTGTAAATTGAATGTACTTTTTTTCATGTCCTTTCAGAGGATGCCACTAAGAGTCTGAGTTTGTGTTTTACACCTTCCTTTTAGGTACTTACACACATTTGCTAGCTGTCCTGGTAGGAGTACACAAATAACTGTTTTTATATAAATGTGCTGCTACCACATGGAATGTTGTGGTCACTGGTAAATTACATCATGTGCCTGGAGGATAACAGCCTGTCCTGTGGTGGTTTTTATCTCCCCCATCTCCTATGATGGCATGACAGATGAGGAGTTGTATCCTGGAGGTCAAACAGCACGCATCCTTGCCCTGTGTTCAGGAGGTTGCATGGAGCAAATGTTTGGATCCTCAACTGAGATATAAATGTCTTGAGATAAAAGGTGACTTACTTCCAGCATAACAATGATCTTGACTGATTACTTTCCTGATGCCAAAGAAGTCTTTCCTTCTGCTCTCAGCAAGAAAACTCATGGAAGGATCACTGTGACACCCAAATAAGAAGATAAAACTTGAAAAGGAAGAGCATTTCAGTTGTAACAGCATAATGTCTGACTGCTGGATGGTATACCAGGCAGATCCCAAAAAGAATTGTTGGTTCATGGCCATTGCTTGAAATTTTAGTGTCTCCCCAAAAATGACTGTCCCAAATTTGACTGGGATGGCTGCATTGGCCTAATGATCATGGTTATGGTGATTCAAAGGCAAACCATGGTGTTTTATTGCCTGCTGTATTTCTTTCCGTGTGAGATCATATTCATGTGGTAGCAGAAATCTTGTTGTTCCGTAATGCTTCAAAACATGGAGAAGATAGTGCCAAGAAAAATTAACTTGATTAAATCCTCTGAACAATACTGAGAAGGAAAACAACACCAGCAGCTGAGATACAAGCTCCATTATTATTTTATGAATTTGGAATTTATACCCAGCAGCTATGTGCACCTGCTTGGAATCTGGTGTTCATGGTGGTCTTGTTTCATTTTAGGAAGGAGCCAAGCAGGTACCTCTTCTCTGGTAACATTCTTAGGGGCAGTGGATCTTCCAAAGACACCAGCATGGACTGCATACTTTGCTAAGCAGCTGTTCAAAGCCACAGGCTTTGTAAAAGAAGCACTCTAACAGAATAACTTAGCTTCTCTCACTGAGTTTTTCTTTGCTGTGACAATCAAGAGAAATGAGTTTAGATCCATAGTTATCAGATATTCTAGGAAAATGCAGGATTACTGTCTCTCAGATGACATTTAAAAATGTGTTATGGATGTTTCAGTAGGTAGGGGAGCACTACAAGCAGGGACTTTTGTCCACTCACAGTATGACACACTTTCTCTCTAGTCTTAGGTGTCTCCAGCTTGATGATCTTTTTCTCTGCCTTTCAAAGCCACCAAGCTCACAGCCTGAAGCTCTGTGAGAACTTCACAGATATCCTGTGGCCTATGGCTGAGGAAAACAGCTCTGTCTAGGGAAGAGAGGTGGAAAAAAAATCATACTTTCTTCCTTTGCCCTTGGCAATATCACACTAGGGAGATAAGCATCCTCAGGATTGCGACAGAGATGTCACAAAGGTGTGACAAAGGCAGAAGTTCACAAGTTCCAAGGTGCCTTGTGGTGTTGCATCTGCTGGGTAGTTACTGCTCGATTAAAACAAACTTTGATTCTTGGTACAGCTGTGCTGAGAGATTTCACCCCTTATCCAAGGTCATGCATAACTACATCTAAGGAAACACTGTTCTGCAGGACTTGTAGTGGAGTGATCTTCCACAATACCTGCCCAGGAGAGGAGAACCCTAAGACAAATTGTTAAACCTTTGCCTGTCCATGTCTTGGGATCCACAGGCAGCAACCCCAGCTTCGGCACAGAAGAAAGAATCAACAGAGCCAGAACAGGAGCACCAACAGCAACACCGTCAGCACATGCAGCCAACAGCAATTCAAGAGGTTCTTGCTGAACAAGTTTGGCCTGTTGGCACCATAAACTTCATGCCTAGAAGGTGCCATGGTCTAGGCTATGGAACCTGGGTGATGCTGCAGCCCCCCTGGGCAGGTATCTGCATCACTTCTATTAAATGTATTGCTGTAAAGGCAGCTTGCTCAGAGATTAATGCAAGGTGGTATATGATAGCTGAGGAATCTGTTGAGCACATGGTCTTTAAAAATTGCTCCCAAAAATGGGAATTCTTGTTGGAAGGTTAGCATGGAAGGTCTTCTCTGTATTAATTCTAGAAAACACATTTTGCATTATTTATTGTCTCATATTGCTGGCATGATAATGATTAACCCTGAAGCATACTCACACAATGCACCATGCACAACTAATAAAGTTACAAAACTGATTTGTATCATGCTGCAGTTTTTGCAGAGTGTCCTGCCTGTGTTTTGGGGAGATTCTAACAAATTAAGAGAGATGTCAATTCCAAGTAATCACATCTGTCAAGGATGTTGTATCCAGAAGGAGCAAATACCACTAGAATAGCCAGTTGAGGTGCCTGTGTAAGTCTTTCCTTCAGAAGTATGTAATTCCTACCCTCTGGATGGGTAGGAGTAATTGACAAGGTGCCTAGTTGAAATTTCTGTGTTAAAATTTCCTAACAAAGGGAATACCTAGTTAATTTCACCAAAAAGAAAATAAAAATACTTGAAGAAGTTAGAGCCTGCTGTAGCAATTATCCCCACTGGCAGCAAGAGGCAGAAATCTGTTTCCAGCCTTGCTTCTGAGCCAAAGACTTGGAAGACAGCTATGAAACTAGTTTATTCAACCTTTATTTTTTCCACGTTGAGAATGAAACATCTGACTGCCCTCTTTCATGCTTTTAGATCCAGATAATTTTTATCTGCAATGACATTTATAACAACATTTTAGGGATTATGGATTGGTCCTTCGCATTCAGGTAATTGAAAAAAACAAAGCATCTTTGCTTCTAATTTGTGTGTAATTGTAACTCTGCCCATCTAAATGGGTCAGGTTTTCAGCTACATTCAAAGGAGAGAGGAGAGAGCTTTTAAACAATCACTTCACATTCAAGAAATAATATCCTGACATCTGCTTTTTTCTAGATTTGGAAAGAGGCACCTACATTTGTTGGAAAAGAACTACAGTATCCAAAGTGGAAAACCCCTTTAGAAAAGAAGACTGGAGGAGGGATAAAAAAAAATTGAGAAACTTTAATTCACCAGTTCAAATGGGAGTCCACTAAATATGTGGAGAGTGCAAGAAAAGAGGGGAGTATGATATTGGTGATATTACTGACGTGTAATTAGTTGGTATATGGGCTCCTTGTGGGATGTATCAGAAGACTTCCTTTTGTTCCACAGGATTCTTGAAGGCTGGATCAGTTTCTACCGTTCTAGAGAATTTCCTGACTTAAAACAGGGGTAGGTTTGCATTGTGTCTCACAAACAAGGTATTTTGTAAAAAGGATAAGCACTTTGGAAGAGTGGAATATAGGAGATGTATATACATATATGTATATATATGTATATATATATATGTATATATATTCACAATTCAGTTATTCAGTGGAATATAGGATATATATACATATATGTACATATATATACATTCACACTTCAGTTATACATATATGAAGTATAATGTTTAGATTTTGTTTTGATTCTGCATGCACAGAGATATAAAGAGGCAGACAGGAAGGTTTCCAAGCCTTCTAAAAGTCTTTTCAACTAGTTTTTGCAATTTAGTATACTGTAGCAGGTTTGAGATTTATATCTGAAGCCAGGAAGTGACTTGTCTGTCAGATTAAATAATCTCTTATAGCAAGCATTTTATGGGGTAGCACCCTGACTGCTAGGAATCTAGACTAAGGAGACAGTGGCATGTTCACAGCATTTATTTTTATTCAGCCAGCCACAAGCCTAGCCTCTTTAACATTATTTTTCAAAACATGGCACAGAAACAATGGATTTTTCACATCCCCAGGAAGAGCTGTTGCATTATTTCCATTGGGAAGGCCTGTCCTGTATTATTCTCTTGTGTATATACATGCTTTTTTGTTTTGTTGTATTAGAGCAGAAAAAGCCACAAAGACATGCCAGGAATATCTATCCATGTTCTCCACCTGAGTTATAGATTGGTTTGTTTGGTTTTTTGATTTTTTTTCCTTTTTAATAGTGTTGTCTTAAAATCCAGAAAGTAGCAGTAGAAGTCCAAGGAGATAAAGAGAACAAGCCAAGGGATAAGTTCAGAGTTCACACCAATTCTTTGTCTGAGGATTTTGAAGGAGATAGAATAGAGATAGATAGATAGATGGATGGTATAATAAATTATGCCTTTAAAACCGAATACAAATTCTCATAACTATGAAGCACGTGATCCTGCCACTTTGAAATCACCCCAAGGAAATCTACAATGTCCATTCTTACATTGCTGCATGTAAACCATTAGAGCTTCTGTGGTGGCTAATGAAGTTCAGGATTCATTAGGGCTTCATGCCTGTGTATTCCATTAAACACGATCAATAGACGCAATAATCTTTTAAACTGTAAACCAAATATAATCTGAATAAAGAATTACTTGAATTGGGGGACTTAGAAAATGTGGTAACTGAAATAGTCTTTTCCAGAGACTGGGGCCAAAGAGTGCCAAAAGGTTGTGTTTGTTCCTAAATGAGGAAGTAAGTATCCTTTTCCTTTCACCACTGTAAGCAGGCAAGAATTTTTTTTTTTACTTTTTTTGGGATGCATTGATATTATCTACTAATTAGAGGCAGAATGGCCCTGCATCTTTCATCAAGCAAATACTCAGGGCACTGCGTCAGTAGTGACTTAGTAGCACTTCAAGATTTCTGGAAATTCCTTGGCTTTCATCCTATTGCCACTCCCTAGCTGGACTGTAATGCGACTTGGATGGAAAATTTTAAGAACTTTTGTATTTTGCCTGCATAGAGAAGGGACTGCTATAAATTGACTACTGTTACCTTGGATATTTTTAGAGATTACCAAAATGGATTGATTGTAACTGGACTATAGTCTCTTAAAGTACTTGTCTCTTAACAAAAGTAATTGTCTTAGAAGAAAAATATAAATACCTATAAACTTACTCACACATATGCTTAACTTTAGATTGCAATTAACATAATGGTAAATAATTAGCTTCAGTAGTGTGGAGACTTCCAACATGAAAGTGACTGATGGTTTGAAAAGGAATTGAGGTAGAAAGACAAAACAAAGGCAAATCACAGTCAATATAATGCTGATAATAATTGTTTGTGTTTAAGATTTGTGTATGCTGTCATGCAACTAAGCACACACAACTCAGCAGTGGCTTTCCACTGAGGCTGGAATGGGATTAGAGTAGGCAGCACTTGGAGAGGTGTGTGCACCCTTGCATTTATCCTTGCATATTTGCATTCTGCATAAGGTGATGTTTTGGATCACTAGCTCTTGTGTCTAAGAACCTCAAATAGCACCAAGTCCAATGTCAGCTATTCCAGACAATGGAATATTTTTTAATATTACTAATGTGGAATACTCATGGGAAAATACGTGAAGGAATGTCTTTGAGTAAATCCCCTATCTGTTTTTCAAACAATATGCTTATCATAAGACTAGTTTCAAGGCTTATTGAGAGATTATATGAGCAAACCTGGCTTATATTGGGATTCTGCCACATCCTTAGAGCTTCCCCCACAAAAATGTTAATAACATCAGACTTATTCCAGAAATAAGAATTGATAGATATAGATTTGTTTGTTTACCTTGGTCCTGCCAGGTGATGAACCCTCTGGCTTTGTCACAATGAGAAGTTACACAGATATATAACTTTGAATAATCCTTTTGGGCTCTGTTTTCTCCACCTGACATGACAAGGAATTTAACCATCATTGTGCAACCACTGGTTTGCATGAAGGTTTTGGCCCAGAAGATGCTGACAGAGATGATGATAAAAAATATCTGTTGGGAAAGATGACCTGGATAACCAGCTCAACAAGAGCCATGACACTGCTGTTCTCCACATGCTGGTTCTTCCTTAGGGCCACAAGAGAGGCTTGGGGATGATCTCCTCACAATGTCTGCTCATCAGCAGGAGCAGTTGGTGCTACAATTGCTGACAAGCAGCTGGCATATACACTACTACTATACACTGTACACTACTACTACCTTTACAGGCTGGAGCAGAGTGGCTGGAAAGCAGCCTGGTGGAAAATGACCTGGATGACCTGGGCAACAGCATCCAAACATGAGCCAGTGCGTGCCCAGGTGGCCAAGAAGGCCAAAGGCATCCTGGCCTAGATCAGCAATGGTGTGGCCAGCAGGAGCAGGGCAGTGATTGTCCCCTGTACCCAGCACTGGGGAGGCCATACCTTGAATCCTGTGTTCAGTTCTGGGCCCCTTAGGTCAGGAGGGACATTTTGGTTCTGGAGNGGAGGGACATTTTGGTTCTGGAGCATTTCCAGAGAAAGGCAACAAAGCTGGTGAAGGGTCTGGAGCACAGGTCTGATGAAGAGTGGCTGAGGGAGCTGAGCTTGTTTAGTCTGGAGAAAAGGAGGCTCAGGTGAGGCCTTATCACTCTCTGCAATTACCTGAAAGCAGCAAGGCGGGGAGGTGGCCTCTTCTCCCAGGCAACAAATGACAGGATGAGAGCACACAACCTTAAGCTGTGACAGCAGAGGTTCAGGCTGAAGATCAGGAGGAAATTTTTCATAGAAAGGGTAGTTAAGCATTGTAATGGAATTGTAAAGCCCCGAGAGGTGGTGGAGTCACCACCCCTGGCAGTGTTTAAGGAAAAATTGGATGTGACAGTGCTATGGTCTAGTTGAAATGGTGGTGTTTGGTCATAGGTTGGACTCAATGACCTCAGAAGTCTTTTCTAAGCTGAAAGATTCTGTGATTCTTTGACTATTAAGGTGAAGAAGATACCAACACTGAATAAAACAGTCAAAAAGGTGTATTGATCACAAAAGTTAAAAATTATTATAGTAAATTAACATTGGTTTGTATCTCTCAAACAGTCTCTGTTTGGAAAAGACATTTAGACTTGCCACATAGCAACAATAAGTTTTCCATCTTTTTCTGCCTAGTAGCTGGTTGGACATGCAGGGATGTAGACCCCAGCAAAGTTTTTCATGTTTTTTAGTTTTCCTTCTGTCTTTCTCCACAACCACCAATCCAGAAAACAGTAACTTGAAATAGCAAGATTTCAGAAGGGTTTTCTAGACCTCATATGTTTTTCTGGAACAATCTCCCTGGTTGGAATATTCCCTTACTTTTCAGGTCATCAACAGGAAAACAGCAAAACATCCCTTACAAGCATTTCTCCAGTTACATTGTACATGAGCCATTCACCAATTGTCTCTTAAAGACAACTTTGGAGCAATGCCTGTGAAAAGCCATGTCATGAATAAGCAGTTGCACAAGGAAACTTTTTAGCAAGCAAGATCTCAACAGGCACTTTTGAAATCACAGTAATATCTGTGCAACCTCTAATAGCAGCAAATCAAGATGTGCAGTCACAGAAATTCTCCCAGCTGCAGTAAACTATTCTCTTGCCAGTCTGCCTTGACAGCTCACTGTTTCTTGAGGAACTGCAGCCAAGCCAGCACTTTCAGCACTTCAGCAGGTGATTCACCAGCAGCTGAGTCACCCCTGTCCAAAGCTAGCACATGCAAAACCCAGGGAGGGGTGGAGGGCTGAGGAAGGGAAGCACAACAAACCTTCCTCCACTAATTCATGCCATCTGGGAATGACAGCCCATAGGCCTGCAGCTTTGTTTGCAAAACATTGTTTACAATTTCTATTATGAAGTCCATAGGGAAGGAGACAATTTTATTTAACAGTTCATCATCATTACACAAACCGTTGTTCTGGGTTTAGCTTCAGAAAACACGAAGCAATACTCATGATTAGTTAGTCAGATCTGTTTTGCAGGCTTTTGTTGTTAAACAATTAGATGAGAAAATTGGAATTGAACCCACTGACATTCAACTGGAGTCTTTTGGTGTTAGAGGTCTCTCTGGTGAGCCACAGAGGATGTGAGCTGTTGCAGTCTTGACTCATCACTTTGGTTGGTGGTAACCCAGGCTTGCATGGGAGGTCACTTGGCTCAAATAACTGAAGGGCAGCAATCACAAATGGTTATCTGTAAGCAGCTGCTGCTCTGTGCCCAAGGCTCACATGCTTGCACAATCACTTTGTTTAAGTGTGAAACTATGTAAGACCAGTCACTCCCCACACAGAAGCTCTTCCCTTTAAGTTGTTTTGTTAGCAAATGTGAGCAGTCCAGCGAAGGACCCAGCAAGTGTAAAAACTGGCAGAAGGCTGACGATGAGCTGTCCTTAGGCAATGGAACAGGGTAAAGGGAGCAGGGTCTCCTCATTTGACAATTGTGAGCTGTTAGACAGCTCAGCCCTTCAATTTATCTCACTTTACGATTTGTCTACTAATCATGGGCACCACTTAAAAAAACCCCCCAAAAACTAGGAATAATTAGTTGCTTTCTATGCTCTGCAGCAGACAATGAAAACACTGAACTTTGCAACATAAAGGTACACATTTGATTATTCATTAATACACAGTGCAGAAGAACCAAATTCACAGACTGTGTAATGCTTTAGAACACTTGGCTACCAGTCAAAATAAGTCTCAATAATCACTTTGATCTGTAGTTTCCACAGAACAGGAGCATCTACTGCACTTCCACCCTGACCATGGAGCCTGGGTTGAATTTCTGCCATCAAGGGTAGAGGTGAATAAAGCAGACGCACTTGTCATCTCAAAGGCAAACTTTGGGTTTACCTCAGGACAAGTAAACTGGACTAGAACTAGGCTCCAGCTTCCCAAAAGAAGCTGTTTCTCTAAGGGAACATGAGCAGAGGAAAACAGTCCCATATCTTCTCTTTTTGCACCAACTTCTCCAGATGGGAGGAGGGACTTGAATCTAGCATGTGGTGCAACCTCTTGAGAAGCTTGGATGAAGGTGTAAGAACATGAGGCGTGTGATATGAACAA
>VWYP01007060.1:0-12311 GCA_013400435.1 Pycnonotus jocosus | reverse complement strand
ATGAAGAACAATTCATACACAATATTGAAAAAGACAGTTCAAAAGACCAAATCATTATCACATCATATGATGTGAGAAAATATTAAATTCCAAAATTTCTTACTAGGAGCTGTTTACGAACAGTTCCTAGTAATCAAGTTGCCATGGCTAAAGTTTCCATTAATCAGTTAAATTTGTTTACATATGCTCTTGCAATCTACACCAACTATGGAATAAAATGCAATATGAAACAAGAGTCACAATACTTGCATTTCACAATCAGCAAAAGCTAAAAAAACCCCCCCAAAACAACAACCAACCAACAAAAAAATTCATATGTGGACAGTAAGCAGGGCTCAGGTGTCAAAACCCAAGTTTATTGTGCCAGGCCAATTTGCTCATTAGTAACAAATTGTTTGTATCTTGTATATGTCTCAAACTAGTAGTTAGCTGTCCTGCTGTATGTACAAGAATTAAAAGTCAGTGCCCTACCTGCCAAATAAACTGTCATGTACTCCATAGACCGAACAAACACTAAGGTCGATTAATCCTTTAGGTTTTGTGGCTCGTTTTTCACTTTCAAAATAAATAAGCTGGGCGTCATTTCCCTCCAATATAAAGTACAAGTTTTTCCATCTCTTTCCTTTACCTGTAAGGAAAGTACAGTATTGTTTTAAAGAAAATGTAAATTCTGTAAATGAAGAAAAAAGAGAGCAGTAAGGTTTTTTCAAAATACAAACAGAAGAACAATGTACACAGAAGAACAATGTACAGATAATTATGTTTAAGCAATAATATCATTATACATACTCAATTTTTTCAGCATGTAGCTAAAACTAGACCCTCTTCACAGAATAAAGTACAATTTTAGATGGTTCACTAAACATTTTCATTAATCTCAACAGGATTAAATAAGTGTGTGTGAGCTCCATTCATATCAGTGAGAAGAGTACAGTTTGCAAATAATGTATGATGCTGTAAGCAATCTAATTTATTATGGCTATTTTAAGTAAGAAACAGAGTTCTCTTTACATGAGAAAATTATTCCAAAACTCTTACCAACTGATCAGCCTAACAAATTTGTTTCACAATATCTTAAATCAAAATGACTAAAAACCAGAAATGGGAATACAGTATATGCAAATCTGGATCAGAACCACACCCTAAACACATATATATATAAAATTTTACCATTTCAAAATTTTAAAAAAGAGAAAGGAAAAGAAAAAAAGCATTAAAAATGTTAATACCCAGAGATTTATATGTAGAAATTTGTTGGAAGACAAATTAGATGTACCAGTAAAATGTGGATTTAGCCACTGACTAAAACAAAAATAAATCACTCATTGTTTAATGTCCACTGAATAAAACTGATAAGGTTCTGAACTTATTCATACAGTAAACCACAGTACATTTTGGAAAAACATTTAGCCTTTATTTTCAACTTGATCATCATAGATCCAACACAGCCCTTCATAAACAACCTTTTTCTCACTTCAGTTTTGCCTCCACTAGTACCACTACTACACAAAATTTGCATACATATCTGCATTTTTTAGAAAAAAAAATACATTTTATAAAATCAAACAGAACTCACTTTTTTTCAGAAGATATCCTTTTTTGACAATATTTTTATAAAAAGCATCCTTAGTTTTGCGACGAATTGTATTGTAGATTTCTTTTCCATCGACTGTATCATTAAACACTTGTTCTTGATGCTGGTAAACAAGGAAGAAAACATTTTTTTACGCTCAGAAATCACTGTGAAACAATTGCATACTATTCAGCTGCAACCGAACTTTTACTGAATCCTACCAATTCTTTATTCTCTCATGTATCTTAAAAAACTAATATAATTTTATACAATACATTTGGCAGAAATGTAATATAACTATTTCTTGTGGAATGATTAGATCACAATTATAATATGAGAAGAAAAACAAGGTTTAAATACAGACCAATTTTCAAAAAGTAACATCTGTATTTATGTTTTTTAATACTAAACAGCTTTCAGCAATTTATGCAAAATTTACACAAATCTTTAAAGATTATTTAGCTTCTAACTGTCTTCTACCATGGATTTTGGGACTGAGCAATTAAGGATAAACTCTGAACCAACAAGAATGGTATAGATCACAATAAAAACTGAATTATTAACACACAGTTAACACACAGTTCCTCACTAATCTTATTAGCACTCATATCCTAAATGACTATCATTCTAACAAAAAGCAATAGGAGAAAGTAAAAATAGGACATCGAAAAAGGATAAATTCACATATAAAACGAAGATCTGGAAATGTAGTTACCCAGCTAGAATGGCCAAAAGCCAAGTTTGACCTTACCAAGTCAGCTGATCAGCAAAAGTTTTTTAGCCATAAGAAAACATGAAAAGCAAGACTATTAAGCAGTAAAAACAGTATCAAGATTAAGTGATATGCACTAGCTCCATACTAAATACTTTACTTTTCTCTCATCTATTCCATAAGAATCATTGTTTTAAAAAACATGACAAAGGCGAGATGAAAAACATTTCAGTAATAGGAATTACAGGGCTGACAATAGAAGCAATATCCAAGTTTTTACTAACAATAATATCTCCTTATTATATCTATGGAAGAAATAACATACAAAACAACACAGCTAGTGAAAAATGTTTTAAAGTAAATTTCAAAATTAGAAACAGGAAGTCTATTAGATTGAAGCAATAGCATGCAAGACCTTTGATTTTTTTTTCTTCACAAACAGCATGATAGTATGTGATAATTGCACCACCAATACCTTTTTTTAACAAAGGAAAGTCACAAATATATCTTAATAACTTAAAATAATTTGATGCAGTCTCACATGGAAAATTAGTCAACACAGAGAAAGTTATTTATACAGGAACCATGATTGGATAGACAAAGTGCCAAAAGGAAAATGATTGTCATAATCCAAAGAGAATGATGGAGAACGAGGAAAGTTATTGGGTGAAGCTTTTCAAGGGTCAGTCTCTGAATTCAAGTTTCCTCACATTTGTCTCAAACACATTAAAGAGCATGATTTAATAATAGCAGAAAACTGGGAAGCATTGATGACAAGCCAATCAGCCAAAAAACCCCAACAAACGAACAGAATAATAAGGTATAAGTCTAATAATACAAGATAAAATTTGCTCTTGTTGATACTTACCAATAGTAAACAATATACAATGTGGGTACAGTAATGACACAGATAACGTTCTAGGATATGACACAGATAACCTGCAATCTGGTAAACACTCTCACAGAAAAAAGGAAATACTAATGACATGGTATTCTCAGCTGTTCTGGTCCATTACATTCAAGAAACACAAACTCACACTGGAATCGGTGGTAGTAGGGCAACTACAGGAATCTTATGAAGAGACAAAAAACAGATTTTGGTATGCTCAGTGAGCTGACTAAAGAATAATACAAGAAATGCCCTTGAATGAATATAATAGATCTTAACAAAGGGATAACTATTTAGGTTAGAAATTAAAACCAAATTTCTAACCATCAAAACAGGAAAGTTGAAGAATAGATAAGGAGAAAGGATAAAAATATACTTTTGAACAAGTTATAACTTTATGAAAAACTAGACAACATAGTTTGTTTATTATCAATGGTCTCTTAGGATGAATTTATGCTACGAGGCAACAATGTTCTTGAACACACCCTGTAATCGCAGCCCCTTGATCATCTCTGAAGCTTTTCTGTTCATATAGATTTTCTCTGAGGGAAGAAAGATACTAGACACAGAAGAATAGAGAAGCAGCCTAGTTCATGAACCAGAGTTAGGGGCACAAGATGGAGCATTTACACCCCAGAGCACAGACAAAGCTTATCATAACGTCTGTTTGCTACAAGCCAATAGATAAATAAATGCATATGAAAATAAAATGAAAGAAACACACAAACTCAAAACAAAAATTCAGGAGGAGATGATGCTGTTTAACTACAGTGGATATTTCTGCAGTAATTCAGTTCCTATATTATGAATATTTGAGTATTAAGTCAATACCTTCAATAACAAGCACTCAGAGATGAAGTTTTACCTGCATTGGAACAGGATCTTTTAAGTAATATCCTTCAACAATCTGTTCTTTTCTATAATGTTCAATGATCTCTGCAATACTGTTCAAATAAGAAAAATAATATTTAAAATGTTAAATCAATTTGTTTTTCCTCTGTATGAGACATGCAATCACACATTTCATCACAAATTTATAATAAAAATCGAGTGTTAAACATCATAATCTCATTTGCAGCAATGACAATCTACTAATACATTGAAATCAAGAAAATTCACAGAACTGTATTTATTTATTCTAAACTTCACAGAATATTTTCAATCAGTTGTTGAAAATGCATGTATTGAGTATGTCTGGGATGGAGTTAACTTTCCCCACAGCAGTCCTCACAGTGCTGTGTGTTGTATTTTTAGCTAAAAAGGTGTTGATAAACAACCAGTTTTGGCTACTGCTGAGCAGCACTCCCACAGCATCAAGGCTGTCTCTCCAACCCCATTCCTCAAAAGCCAGTAGGTTGGGGGTGGGCAAGAACTTGGGAGGGGACAGAGCCAGGAGAGTTGACCCAAACTGACCAAAGGGATATCACATACTGAATGACATGCTCATCAATAAAATCTAAGAGAAGGGGAGAGAGGGGACAGGCATTCATTATTAAGGCATTTGTCTTCCAAAGCAACCACTATGCATACTGAGGCCCTACTTCTCAGCAAGTATCTGAACATTGCTTGCTCATGGGAAGAAGGAAAAAAAAAAAATCTTATTTTTCTTTTGCTTCCCTGTGCAGTCTTTACTTTTCTTTGTTAAACTGCCTTTTTCTTGACCCACAAGTTTTTCACCTTGTTTTTCTCCCAGTCCCACTGAGGGGGCTGGGGGGCAAGAAGGGGTCTTGGTGGGCACATGGCAACCAGACAAGGTCAACCCACTACAATGCCAAATGAGTACACTACCTTTTCCACATTCAAGTAACAAGTGCATTTCTCAGCTCTCCAGCCAGGCTGAAAATTCTTATTTTATTGGTAATAATTTTCAAAGTCCTAGAGTAATTAGGGAAGGGGAATGGAAGATATTTCAAACTGTGGAAATCAAGTTTTTTCTAGGAAGACAGGAATGGGAAATAAAAAAAAGTTTTGTAACATGGATTATGAAGATAGTACTTCAAATCATTGAACCATCATGTTAAATTAAATACCCAGTCAGTAACAAGTCTTTATGGGTAAGCTTACATTCTAATTACCAAAGTCAGGTTTAAATTCTCTTTTGAAGGACCAGGAAAGAAGTAGTGACAGACACAATCTAAAATTCAACATATCTTTGAATTGCTCTTATTTTTGCAGTTATTGAAAGTTACATTGTAATAAAGAGAAGTTAACATCAACACAGACAAAACATTCATCTATGAAAGATAAACCTGAAGATAGAGAGGTAATTCAGAAGAGAACGAAAAACATACATTATGTGTTTTCTCATTTCATATAGACTGTTAGCTGTGTGTGCAAATGTAATCAAAAAGGCACACATGATAGATCTTTGGCCTATTACAATTGGATAAAATTTTATCAAAAGGAAAAATATTGGATGCTATAAAAATGATCATAAAAACAATCATAAAATACATGTAACTAAAGCAATAGAAAGAAATCTATTTGTTTTTCCTCAATTTCATTCTTCTAAAGCTATGAACTAGTATATATGCATTAAGCTAAAAATGTTCACAGGAAGATTAGTTATTTTTTCAAGTTTGTAATGACTTGAATTTCTCTATATTACTAAAACCCAAATAAATTAAAATTTTTATTGATATGCAACAGGCATATGCTATTTTCACCATGAAAATCTAAGCTTTACTATACTGCATAAAAAAATCACTCGCTGTATTTTGCGTGTTGAACAGCTATTGTCAACATGAGGGCAATCAACAATAGTTTTATACTATTTCTTTAGCCCTCTTCTCCCCCACACAAATTCAACTCAGATGGTCATTATCTACTGTCTTACCACTGAAGCAGTCCAAATGACTGAACAAACCAAACATTACAAACAGAAAGATACTACATATAGTCAAATACACTTGAGAATGAATTTGCAAGTCATCCAAGTTATCTAACATAAAATACAAAGCATGAGATGGAACAGACCACAAAAAGAATCAAGGTGACAGGAAAAAAAGGATTTATAAAATTTTCAGCATCTGACAGCAACAAAATCCTACTTACACAAAATACATCAAGGAAGGTATAAATAAGCATGAATTTTAAAAAATGAATGGTTAAACTGGGTTCGATATGGAGAAATAAATATGAGTCTCAATACTACACTACAGTTACATTAGTAATTGTAAAATGTTTAGCATAGTTTATTAGGCTGCCCAGATCCTAGATACTTGGATAATTTTAAAAGTATCTAATCATAACGAGTAGTATCAGTCTTTTAATACTTAATAGGTGAATTAAGAGTTATTCCAACAGTTGATGATAAGGACAGTAGAACAGAACAGCACAGCCTTGGAGAAATAGATAAAGGATGTAACTTAAGCAAACAAAAGTCATGCAAAATGCAAGCAGGATGCCAGCTCAGCTCTGCAAGGCTGACAAAGCAGAAGTTATGCAAAACAACGATATTGTGCTTATTCAAAAGCAGGGCTCAAGGAATAGACACCTAAAAAAGGACACCGGATGTTGAAGACTATCAAAGAAGCATATAAGGACTTCTGATAAGGGGTGTGACTATGTAAAATAAAGCCAAGGAAGTGGGGATAGCTAATGAATATGTAATACATATGCACATCAAGTAAGCAGGGATAGCTAATGAATATGTGTGGTGAACGGACTGAAGATCCCTCATTTGCCTCACGACTATCTCCAAAAGGAAAGCCCCCCTAAGCGAGAGCCTGGCCTAAGGGGGAAACACTGGGCATTGCTCAACCCCTCCCAACAGGATCTGGGGGTTGAGGGAGCACAGGTGCACTCAATGGACCGGTGAAACAATGAGAGGTTCGGCTGAACGCCTGGGATACGACCTGTTCTTTGGTACCTGCCACCTCGCCCTCCTGAACACAGTCAAATGCACAATGAACAATGCCTTTGCGGCTCTTCGCCCCCCTTCTGGCTGGCTGCCCACCGCCCTAAAACCCCATAAAAGACTTTTCGAAAATTCGCTATACCGAGCGCTCCCTTCCACGGCATGGACTGAGGACCTCTTGACAGAAGATCATCGACAGAAGCCCATCGACAGAAAGATCTATGAGGGACGACCTTTCGGCCTGCTGGTGGTAGCTATTTCCCCCTTTTTTCTTTTATTCCCCCTCAGCAACACTTTCTTTCTCTCTCATTCTCTCCCTCTCTCACACACATACACACACATAAAGGGTTGATTGTTGCTTAATAAAGGTATCTTGTAGTGATTCAAAGTTTTTGTTGCATGTCTTTTTGTGCCTTGAGGTTACTTAATAGAACCTAAACACGAATCCTACCCTTAAGGTTGGATCGTGACAATATGTAATCAGTGTGTATGATAAAAACTGTTTACCCGACACTCATCTCACTTGATTAGAGGAAGGATCCTCTGAGTCATCAGCACGCTGCAATAAAGAATGCCTACTTTCTAAAACTCAAAAATGTGGTAGAAAGTTTTTATCTGCCTGATTTCGGTATCATTTTTTGGCAACTCAAGATGGGACACTCTGCTTGATCTCCCATGGATCTGAGGGATCTTTGGATCTTCACACTGGCATCGAGACTTTCCTGGAGAAGACCACAGACCTTTGGACCAGTCTGGGACACAAGATCCCATCCAATAATAAGGCATTATTTTGGGAATCCTGCCCATATAAGACATGTGGATCTTCTAGGACAGTGGGTGGGTTATTTGGTATTCTGGAATTCAGTATTTGACTTGGTTTTATCGATTGATAATTGTCTTGTATTTGTATTACAACATTTTGGGTGTACTATTTGCAAATGGGTAGTGGAATACCTAAAGGAGGCATTCTGAAAAAAATCCCCACTTGGTTGCATTTTGCAACACTGGAGAATGATTGGCAGGCCCCCATGGGGAACAGCGACCAGGGAGAATTTGATTAAGTATTGTAATCAGTGGTGGCCATTGTACAAACTAGACTCTGGAGAAAAGTGGCCACAAAATGGAACCTTGAATACATTGTTCCACTTAATATTGTTTTTAAGATGGGAATAGAGATGGGGTGAGGTTAGGTATGTTGATATGTTTACACTTAGCAAAATCATCCAGAATGGCAGAAAGATTGTGGCTTGAATACAACTTTCTCAGACCCTTTTGTGCTGGCTCTTGAAAAGGACAATCAAAGAAAACAGTTAAAACATTACTCTATGTGCAGCATAGAATGAATTTTTTCTAAACATCTCCCTGATAAGGAAGACGATTTAGATATGGTCAGTCCTAATTGCAGATTGGATGGGGGAACAGATAATCAGGCTGCCAAGACTGATATTATGAGGGAAGTGGTGTGTAAAGAGGCAGATTTAGCACGACTAGAGGAGAGGATCAAGAGGATAGGGAAGATATCTCGAGGAGCAGAGGATTTTAGTCCAATTGCAGGGAAAACTAGAGCTAAACACAGAGATGTGATAGCTCCCCTCCATCAGACAGTAGGTGCAGACAGTCCAATCATAGTAAAAGTGCCATTTTCAAGTAACAAACCTTAATGTTTGGAAGTTGATGGCTGGCACCTACCTTCAAATACTCAAAAATAAAAAAAAAATTAAAAATGGAGTTGCAATTATGGAAGGAATTTTCAAAGGAATGGTGCCCCCAGGAAAGGAAGAGGATTAGCGTGTGGACAACTTACCTCAAAGTCCCCATGGGAGACTTGGTATTAATCAATGTACATACTGTAAGAAAAACGAGCATTGGAAAAAGGATTGTCTGCAGTTGAAACATAAAAGCTCTCCTCTCGTGGCCATCACTGATGATGACTGAGGGGGACTTGAAGATTCATACCCACCAGAACCTCTGGTTACAGCTAAGCTGGGGAATGAGGAGGTAGAATTTTTAGTAGATAAAGGAGCTAGCTACTCTGTGCTAAATACGGTAAAAGGAAACTTGAGTAATTATTCTATAGCAATCATTGGTGCAACAGGGAATCCTGAAACTGGGACATTTTTCAAAGCCATTGATTTCAAATTAGAAAAGAAACGGATGACTCACCAGTTTTTGTATCAACCCAATTCACCAAAGCCTCTCCTTGGGAGAGACTTATTGAAAAAAATAAATGCTGAAATCAAATTTAAAAATGGAAAAATACAGGTTATTATTCAAGAACCTAATTATGTGGAAGCCTCTATTTTTGCGCTATAGTCTCTGAAATTGGATGTGGTCCATCTGGAAGTATCACTTGAGGATGCAGTGATTCCAGTAGTCTGGGCTGGAGGTACCCAGGGGTGGAGAGGTGCCCAGGCGATCCAAAAGAGTAGATCCTGTGAGAATTAAATTGATACCTGGAGCAGGACCAGTAAGGAAAAAGCAATGACCTTTGAAAATTGAAAGTTGTAAGGGGTTACCACCATTTGTGGAAAAATTTATAACAAATGGCCTATTGAAGGAATGTGAATCCAAATTTAATACCCCTATTTTGCCATTTAAGGAGGCAAACGGAAAGGATTGCTGGCTGGTACAGGACCATAGTGTCATAAATAAGATAGTAGAAGATATACACCCAGTAGTAGCAAATCTTATACCTTGCTAACAGCCTTGAGTGAAAAATTAAAATGATTTACGGTATTAAATTTGAAAGATGCCTTTTTCTGTATCTCTTTAAGTACTGAAAGTCAAGAGCTTTTTGCTTTTGAATGGGAAAATCCAAATACAGGGAGAAGAACCCAACTGACTCAGATGGTTCTACTGCAGTGGTTTAAAAATAGACCCACCATATTCAGAAATCAATCTGCAAAAGAACTGGAGGAATGGAAAAATCAGAGTCCTCTTGGAGTCTTGTTACAGTATGTCAATGACATTCTGATAGCCACTGAAACTAAACAGCAGTGTTGGGATCAGACTACGACATTGTTCAGTTTTCTGGGAGTAAGTGGATATACAGTGTCCAAAGACAAAGCACAAATAGTCCAGACCACAGTAACCTACTTGGGGTTTGAAATTTTCCAAGGACAAAGGAGGCTGGGACAGGAAGGAAAAGAAATCAATTTGCCAACTCCCACAGCCACACACTGTAAGAGAGTTGCGTGTATTTCTCGGGATGGTTGGATGGTGTTGCCTGTGGATCAGCACTTACGGGTTGTTAGTAAAGCCATTGTATGAGCTCTTGAAGACAGCTTGTGGCAGGATGCCCCCCCCACAGAAAGCTTATTTACTCTGTCCATCAGCTGGTGCATAGCTCTGGACATTCTCCCCCCCTCACATGAATGGGTAAGATAACCCAGGCTGGACAGATGTCCAGCAGTGAGTTATCTCTGGCACCAAGGAGGTGAGACCCCCAGCTGACAATGAACATCTCTTGCCTTGAGAGCGAGATGTAGAGAGATAAGCCAGGAATCCTTGACTGAAAAGACACTACTTTACAACTATAAAAGCTACACAAATTTTCATGGAGGCTGAAGTCTCCTACACACTCCCTAGAAATGTGTAGGGCTCCTTCCCAAAGCTTGGATGCCTCTTTGTGGTTACTTGTCCAGAAATTGAGAGCAAAAGATCCTATGTATGCCCCATCAGAAACTGTATGGTAAGATACACTGAACCCTAATCTATACTATTTAATTGCTAGCTGTAATATAGGTACCTCACTCACGTGCTGTATTGTTTATCTACCAGTAGTGTTTCTTTTGTTTATCCTGTGTAGTAAGTAATCTGCTAAAGTCTTATGTCTGTTAAATTTTGTCTATTAAATAAATAATTCATTTTGTGATAGACCTAATCAGCCATTATTAAGAACTTGAAAGCGAGCATGGTTTTGGGGTGCTGGCCACCTCAATAAAGCTACTGTCTACTGCCAGAGGCCTGGGCAGAGGCAGGAATTTGTCCAAGCTCTCTCCTCTCCATTCATAACACAGCTCCGAAAGACTTTATAGTCTGGACTGATGATTCACGGGCTGCCTTTCTACAACTCAAGCAAGCCCTTATGCAGGCCCCTGCTTTGGGGCTCCAAGACTCCATGCATCTGTTTGAACTATTTACCTATAAAAGACAAAACATAGCACTGGGAGTGCTGTCCCAGTTCCTCGGGGACCAGAGGAAGGCCATGGCCTACTTTTCAAAGCAATTAGGTGTCCAAGCTCTCTCCTCTCCATTCATAACACAGCTCCGAAAGACTTTATAGTCTGGACTGATGATTCACGGGCTGCCTTTCTACAACTCAAGCAAGCCCTTATGCAGGCCCCTGCTTTGGGGCTCCAAGACTCCATGCATCTGTTTGAACTATTTACCTATAAAAGACAAAACATAGCACTGGGAGTGCTGTCCCAGTTCCTCGGGGACCAGAGGAAGGCCATGGCCTACTTTTCAAAGCAATTAGGTAATGTCAGCCAAGGCTGGCCTAGTTGTCTGAGGGCAGTAGCAGCTACTGTTCTCTTGATCCAGGAAGCTTCAAAACTGACTTTGGGACAAAGCATTGTCATTTATGTACCATATATGGTGCAGTCAGTACTTGAGCAAAAAGGGAGCCACTGGCAATCTCCTAGCCAGATGCTAAAATACCAGGTAGTCTTGCTGGAGAAAGATGATGTGACACTCAAAACAACTTCTATTGTTAACCCTGCTATGTTCTTATCTGCCCAACAAGTAGAAGGAAGCCCCAAGCATGATTGCTTACAGACTGTAGAAGAAGTGTATTCCAGAAGACCTGACTTAGGAGACAGACCCTCGGAAAGACCTGAGTGGGAATTGTTTACTGATGGGACCAGCTTTGTCTGGAATGAAAAATTATTATCTGGATATGCAGTGACTACACACCCTGAGGTAATCGAATCGGGGGCACTTCCCTCTGATGTTTTGGCCCAGAAAGCAGAACTAATTGCACTCACTCAAACTTTGGAATTGAGTAAAGGAAAACAAGTTAACATTTGGACTGCTTCAAAATATGCCTTTGGAATAGTATATGCACACAGGGCCATCTGGAAAGAAAGAGGCTTTTTGACATCTCAAGGCACATCAATCAAAAACAGAAAACAAATCTTGGATTTACTTGAAAGTATCGGGAAACCAGCAGGAGTTGCCATCACATTGCAGAGCACACCAAGCAGGTAAGACCAAACCAGAATTGCAGAAACATTTAGACAATAAGGCTGTGTTTGGGGTGACTTTATGATGCTTG
>VWYP01007059.1:349-13442 GCA_013400435.1 Pycnonotus jocosus | reverse complement strand
CTCCCATGAAGCTCAGCGTATTGAAGGACCCCGATTTACACCAAAGAACCCCTAAAATAACGAGCCAGCACCAAGTCCAAGCCCGCGAAGAACATCTCCACATTGGCAGGACGTCCAGCTATCTGTTGAGGCTTCGTGTCTAGTCACCCTAACCTCAGAAGCACTGGAGAGAGAAGACCCCCCTGCCAACTCCAGCAGCAAAATGGAATTCCTGGGAATTCCCGTGAGGGACTAATCCCCAGCTCTGCCGCCTGGCAAAGCTGAACGCCTCCTCCTCCTCAGCGCTGCCTATGGGAAGCAGTGGTGGTGTGCACAGCTTCCTCGAGCTTCCCCCCCCCATAGCTGATCCTAATAAAGAGCTGATCCTAATAAAGGCATTTTAAAGGAGAAGAAGGCCTCCTTGCCCTTGTTTATAACAAACCCAAGGGTATGGGCAGCCCAATTTTGCTTCAGTGAGAAGGACAGCACATCTACCCCATAAGCTGTGCTGCAGGGTCAGTGTGGGCTGGGCTGGTCATTTGAGGCAGATCAAGTGCTCCCAGGGGAATTCTTGCAGGCCCAAAAATGCATATATTATTATACAGTTATGGGAAACAGATGGGTCAGAAATAACCATCAAGTTTATTTCCCAATGCAATTTTAAGCAGATATGTGTGGACTGCTTCCACATTTCTCCATAATTGCTAAAGTGAGTTGGGTTTTTTCCTCAAAAAATAAAATCCAGATGCTCTAAAATATGGGATTTTATTATGCATGAGAGATAGAAGCTCTATGCAACTTTTTAAACAATGAATCACAAAATTTGAAATATATAACCAGAGCATTAATAATTGTTTCCTTAGTATTTGCATATTTTCCCCAAAGCAATTTACTATATTTATTTCTTGTAAATTCAAATTTTAAAATGCTCATGAATATTTATTTCCTGTTTTTATCTATTGTCACAATTTATTTGAGTTATTTTTTTCTACCAACAGATAACTTGGCATTTCATTTTAGATTTTAACACCATGTAAAAACAAGCTACAATTCCTAAGCAATATACTACCATATCATAAAAGGAAGAGAAAAATAATGAAATTAAATTTTTAAAAAATCAGTAAAATCTGGAAGGTGGTGGCATACAAAGATCAATCAGTTTTAAATGGGTTTAGTTTTAGATTTGTTTATTTGTCTGACACAAATAATGGAAATTTGAGAAAGAGCTGGCCCATGTATGAGATGCTCAGCTGGTCTGGTATTGGGAGCTATGGTTAGGTTCTACTAGCTGAGAACTTTCAGAGGGCTTGGAAACAAAAGTGAGCTAAATGAAAGTTCTAAATTCATCTGGAAGGAAAAATTACATTCAACAACACTAAACAGTTCCATGTGCCATATTTGTCCAGCCATTTAATAAAAACATTACAGCAATGTTGAAAGGACTTGTAAACAAGAGTGGAGTATTAGAGATCTGTCCACTTCTTTTGTTTTTGGAAGGTAAGAAGAGAGGTCCCATGTTTGCGCAGCTCTAAGAACAGCTTCTCACCATGCTCTGCAAGTACCTGCTCTGTCATAAATCAGAGAATGTTTTCCCTGTTCTTAAAGTTGTTCCTTATTGGTGGGAATTCTCATGTAGAAATGAAGCAAAGATAAAAAAATCTTGGCTCTCTTGTGTCCACAGTCCTGTTGCAGAGCCCCAGATTGCTGTTAACTTTGGAGAAGGAGGTAACAACTTATGACAGCTACTGTTAAGTAATTTCCTAAACCTACACCTGAGTCAGCAACCAACAATTCCAGTTCTCCAGCCAAGCAAAGAAACCTTCCTTGAAATTTGTTACAACAGCTCTGTCATGGAGAAATGGTGTTGTATCTGTTGTCTTTGTTCAGCCTTTTGAATAAAAGGGTTCTCTGGTATCTGGAGTTTCCGCAGCTTTTGTAAGCTGACATGTGAGCCATGACACATCCACGTGTAATAAACACACAGGAACAAAGATCAGGTATAAAGAGAGGAGATAGAATGATGGCAAAATGAGATTCTACACAATTTTACAGCTTTCTAAAAATTAGTACGAAATGAAATAGTAATTTTTCAGATGGAAACTGTCCCTTTGACTGACAATAATTTGGAGAGAGTAGATATTCAAGCCCAGCAAAAGGAGGAAAACATAAGAAGCTGCTAGAAAATGCTCTCTCTCCCATTCTCATCCCCCTATATGTGATTATTTTTCTCCATCCTTTCCCTCCTCTTCCCTTGGGAAATAAGATCACTTTTCCATCAGCCATGTGAAGTGTAATGCTAACTTTGAGCTAAGAGGAATAAGAGGAATAAAGATATAAGAAAATGGAAAGAGTCAAAGGAAACAAGGGATAAGCTTTGAGGTGAAACACTGATTGACTTCTAGAGCTCCTTATTTCTCACCTTCATCTGTAATTAGCTAAGGTGACTAGCTCAAACATAAACATATACAACACAGAGGTCTATGCTCGCTCAAGTGAATCTTCTCATGGCAAACTTTAGGGCTTAAATGTCAGCAAAACACAACATCTGAAAAGGAAAACACAGAGCTTACTGACATTTACGGTCTTGCTTTTCAATTACAAGAAATCTCGTTTTTATTTGCCAGCTATAACAGCTGCACAAAATTTATACCTTGCATAAATCTTGCCTAAGATGTTTGACTGGACAGCTCCACTGACAGTTGATAAGGATCAGAATGGTTTGTGAACTGAAAAATGGATCAAAATATCCACGTAAGTGGTAGGAGACTAAATGCAGCTTGAAGGATCCTGAGTGATCAGATATCCTCACTTTCAATCCTCACATTTCCTATTCAGCAGCTACTAAGTTAAAAGAGTTGTGGCTCAGAGCTGCCTCTGGGCTAGCTCCTTCTCTGAACCTACTTTAATTGTCCAAATTGTGAGTCCGGACTTAGCAAGCGCGTTAGTGGTAAAGAAATAAAAGGTGGACTTCTGCGCGGTTAGGAGATCTTTATTGTCACCCAGGTGGTCGGGCCAGAAGTGCCTTTTCTGGGCTCTGTCCTCACCTTAAAAGGTGGGGCGGGGACAGGAGGAGGGTGCATTACTTGGACCAGTTTGGGATACAGGGAAGAAACACATAAACAGAAATAGGAAAATGAAATACAATCTCAAGGGCAGAAAGGGGAGAGGGGTTTAGATTTCTATAGACCCTTAACAGCCTTCTTGGAATCTCCTGATCACTGAGGTGGAGTCTACAGGGGACACAAAAGCAACTGGCCTAGGTACTTAGGGATACTCTGGGGAGGGGAAGGAGAACAAAGGAGTAACTATGACAACACAATATAGAACCACCCATCACCCATTAACAAGGACAGGAACCGTCTACAAACTTAACAACTTGGGTCAAATGCCCCTAGAAAGCTGATATACAGAAAAATGCATCACCACAAAAAAATCTGCTCAACTGTAGCTTCAGAACTTAAAGCACGTGGGGGTTTGATTTTGTTTGTTTTATTTGAGTGTTTGCTCCAGAGAATATTTAGAGCTCTCATCTAGGTCAAAGAAGAAGGTGGAAGAGCTGAACAATGGCTTGAGCACTAACCTTAGCCTTGCACATCCGTTAGCAATTAACACATGACCTTGCACAATTTTGGCCTGTTTCAATTACCACTCTTCTGGAAAATCCCAAACATGATCAGGGACTAGAGTGAAACAGGTTCTGTTTCCAGTGAGCAATGTGGATAATTGTACTGTATTTTCCATGCTTTCCCCCAAAGCATCTTAGTTTCTTTCCTTTGTACCTCCTGAGCTTTTACATAAATCACTTATTTATTTAATTTTTTTTTCCTTAGGAAAAGTTTAAAAAGGAAAATGTGCTTTAGCTGAAGGTGCAGCATGGGAAATCCCCAAATATTTCTGGTCTCAGAGTTCTGGATACTGTATTCAAGAGGCAACAGACATGTAGTTTTTGAATCTTATTCCTCTTAATTTTAAAATAACATTAATTTCCTTGTTAATCTCTTCTGTTCTTAAACATTCTTTGTTTAATTTTCAAGTTTCAAATAGTTATAGTCAAAGTTCTGTTTTTCAAGCAGTGACATCTGTATGCATCTGCTCAACTGTTTGAAAAAATTTGAATTTTTCATCTCTGCAGCTTTAACTGGTCATCCTGATTAAAAAAATATTCATTTTATGGACTAAATAAACCACTTCCTCTGTGTCATTTTGTTAAACCAACATTATAATCCTTTTCATAAATCAAGTATCTTGATGACATCATGTGGAGGAAGTTTTCTTTTGAACTTTTTAAAAATAGGAAATGTATTGTTCCTTTGTCCAACTCCAATTGCTGGGCTATAGTTGCCATGCAATGTAGTACTTAGGCACTAAAATAAATAATCAAAACCCTATACTTCCTTATTGATTGCCTGATCATGTGGGAGGCACAGAAGGAGCCTCAGAGTTTCAGCATGATCGGAGAGTAAACTGTTGGGCTTATAGACCAATCAGGCTAAGAAAGTAAATATTTGAGAGCAATAAAAACACCTTTTATTCAGGTGCCAGAAATAATAATAATGAGATGAATAAGATAAATTGCATGATGATGGTGCATGCTTAGAAATATAGGCGGTTATCTGGTGTACAAAAGCAGTCATATTCACAATGCACAGCAAAACATTCAAATGAGATAGAGCTATGTTGTTACCCTGTTCCTGCCTTTAACAGGTGGGGACCCTTAATGACTCCCAGCATACAGAATCATGATATGTATTAGAAAGGAGACACCGTCTCTCACCAGGGCAAGTATATAATGGGCATGGAAAATAGTGCAGACACTACGTGTCATCATAAAAGAAATCTTAAAAAACAGCAATATATTTCCTTGAGTAATACTATCAGCTTTTTTCCCCCCCCCCATAATTAATAATCAGTCATAGAATCATAGAATCATAGAGTCATAGATTCAGAGAATGGTTTAGGTTGAAAGAACTTTCAAGATCATATTTTTCCACCCCTGCCATGAGCAGGGCACCTTCCACTATCCATGATTGCTCCAAGACCTGTCCAACCTGGTTTTGAACATTTCCAGGGATGGGGCAGCCACAGCTTCTCTGGACAACCTGTGAGGGACCTCACTACCCTCAGAACCAAGAAGTTCCTCCTAATATCAAATCTAAAACTACTCTTTTAGTCTGCATCCCATCAATATCTCTGTCTTGTACACACTCAGTACTTTGGTATTCTTCAGATTCTCTCACTTTGCTACTGTTGCAGATAGCAATATAAACTTGGGTATAGAGTGAAAGCCATATCTTAACTGTTGAATTTTTATTTAGTGGGACAAACCTTTTTATCCTGAATGCTCAAAATATTTCCTGACTTTTGATCCCTGCTGGACCCCACAGCTCTAGTAAAACAATCAAACTGGGGTTCTGCAAGACCAGGTACCAGGTCCTACACATTGACCACATCTCAGAGGTCTTTTCAACCTAAATGATTTTATGATTCTATGAATACTCTAAACACCACACAGGACCTTTCCAGATCTAGCATTTGAGAGTTATAAAGAACAAAGGAATGTCAAGGTCCTCTTCAGTCAAGTGTATTGTGCTGTTTCATTTTCACCTTTAATCTCTATTCAAACTCTCAGTTTATTATAAATATTTTTAATAATATTGTGACTTGCAACATGTTATGACTCCTCTGACTCCTCTGTGTTTCAGTGAATGTTGGTCTCAAAAATTGTGCTCAAGAAATTTAGGATTTTTGCTCACACACTACAGTTATGTATCTGATTTTTCCAGATGTCAATAGATTCCAGACAGCATCAAAATTTCTAGGAAGACCTTACTATGCAATCCCTCTCCAGAACACAGGAAAAACACAGGAGCTGGAAGACACAAACTCAGGTGAAGACACCTTCCTCACAAGACTCAGGTGAGACTAAAGAACAATGATCTTCCTTCAATATATAATGAATATCTTGTGAGCACAAGAACATTTTGAGGCTGTAAACATGGAGAAAACTGCCTCACAGAAAGGTCAAACAACAAGGTGAAGCACATCTGTGTCTGTAGTCTTATATGTCTATTCTTTACACCACCCTTCCCTGAAATTCCTTAGTTTACACAGGAGAAAATTAAGAATAACTCACATAACTTTGAGTAGTGTTGCAGAGCATGGAAATGCCATTCTTATCCATGTCTTTCAATGTTAGGGGTGAGGTAATTTCATATATCTATTTACTTTATTTCCCAAATCTAGTAACTTAGTGTGAAGGGCTTCAGAGCACAAGATAAATGTGTCTGGGCCACGGAACTAATCATGTCAACTGGAAAATAACTGTATCTGCATCATTACCACTTAATGTGTTGGGTAACTCTGAGTGCACCTGAAAGATAATAAAGAGGTGTCAGTATTATTCATATACTTTAATTGCTTCCATTAGCATTTTTTTTTTTCATTCCTGAGGGCAAAATATTATCACTTCATTGATTATACAGTGGATACAGGAGAAATTATAGTACAGAATCAAATACTCTTTTAACCACCCGTTAGCATCTTATAGCTATAAGCAAAAGTATAACTTGGCAATAAAACCTATTTACTGTTAAAATTAAAATTGCTTTTAACATTTTTATCGCATTCAAACATTTAAAATAATTCTATCAGGTAGCAGCTGTTCTTTCACACTTGTAGAAAAAGAATGAAGGGAGAAAGACTCTAGGAATAATTAAAGACAGGTAACATCTTGTTCCAAGAAATGCCAAGAAATTTGTTGGTTCTCTGTTATGGGTGGTTATAACAATGATGGAGGTAGGGTTAATATAATGAGAGGGAGTTCAACTTGATGATCTTTATGTGCCCCCTCCAATTCAAGATAGCTTATTATTCTAGGAAATAATTAACTCAGTTTTGTAATGCATGTATTTTTATCCTAGCCAAATAAATCTTGTTGCATCACCATAATGGCTTCTGGGATTAACTTACTAAGAAAAATAACCACTAGGTTCTCAGTTTTGATGGGAACATGCCACCAGTGTCTTGTTTGTTGAGTCCAATTCATTATTTTTTTGTGTCTGATGGCATTACTAATCTCACAATACAAAGCTGACTCCTAAGAATTCCAGCACAGGGCACAGGGTAAAACCAAAGCCCTATTTCCTGGCCCTTCCCATCTCTCAGTGGACAAAATAAAACCCCTCCAGGAACAGGATAAACACCAACCATGTACAACAACCATGTCACTATAACAAAAACACAAGGCACACAGTGTTCAAGTAGCCTTTTCCTACTGCAGGACATCCATGAACATCTAATCTAATGGAAATAAAATATGAGAAGAATGAGAAGGGTACTGGAAAAAATAAATACTATAACTCCGTAATGTTTAGAGAAATAACAAATTATAGCATCCTAGAAATCCTTGAATGGTTTAGATTGGAAGGAATATGAAACAACATCTAGTTCCAATGCCTTGCCATGGACAGGAATACCTTCCTCTAGAACAGGTTGCTCAATGTCCTATCCAACCTGACATTGATTTATTTTACCTGGGTTTACTTATTTTACCTCCATCTTGAAAATATGAAAATTAATAAATGTGTCAAATATTTTTAAAATAAAAGTGATAGTGCATTTCTGGACCTTTCCAGTGCTCCTTTATTTATTTTTCCATAAATGCCTAGCAGAAACCAAATAGATCAACAGCACTGACTAAACCTGAGTTGACCCCTTATTCCATTTAAACAACTATTTACTTGTTAGAGTTGATACTCTGGTTTTCTATTTTCTACCACTCTCTCCTTTGGAGAGGTCAGAGTCTATATTTACATATCCTGGGGTTCTATTCTGCAGGGATGGGGTCATAGCTCAAGACTGACAGACTGAATAAAGATTTAGGACAACTCTCAGCACACGGTAGGATTATTGTCCTCGGCGGTGCCAGAAGTTGGGCACGATGACCCTTCTGACTGATGGTATCTTATGGTTATATGCCACTGTCCCTGTGCTATAGAATGATTGCATCCCATTATTGGATCTCAATTCCATCATTGTCACAAGTCCCCAGTTGCTATGGGAGCCTCCCAACTTTGTACATAATGAAGGGAGAAATTGATGTCCCTGTGTTTGGCAGGAATGGGCTTAGAGAGGTTGAACCTGTTGCTCAAAAATCTCAGGAGAGCTGTGAATGGGCTGGTATGACTCAAGATTGTATCAAACCACCAATTTCTTCTGTCCTTAGTCTTCTATCCTTGCGACAATTGTTTGCCTGGCAAACTGGGCAAAAACAATCTCTTTAAAAGGTTGTAATTTGTTCAGTTTTACTGGTATGGCACGTGTTTACACTAATGTTGAATCAGTGCTCTCTGATAATTTAGTAATTATCTACAGTAAGGGAGACTGAAATTCAGTCTCAGTTTGAATCCAAGGCTGTGCAAAATAACTGGGTTTTTTTTTAGCCAAAACCTGCCCCAAGTATTACTTGCATTGAATGGTCACTCAGCCTGTCCTAACTACAAACCTCTTAAAATCAGGAAAATTCAAATTTCCTCGTTGTTTCTTTAAGCTGATTGATTGCACCTGACTCCATTTTAAAATTAATACGTACATATAAGGTTTTTTTTCCTACACACAGTAGGGATGAAACAGTTTGAATTATGTAAAATAAATGTATGGTCATAAAATGTAATAATCCATTACAAAACAGTTTCATTTTTCATTTTATTACCATGTTCAAATAATTATCGACCTTTGTTTTCACTAACCTGAACAAATAGATATTCATAGAAATATTGTATTTCCTTTGTATTATGATTGCAATAATGAAGAAGGGTAAATCAACTTCCTTATATTGTATTGACATTAAATATTGCATTTGCAGCACATTAAAAACGCAACCAGAAACCTTATTTTTGGTACCTCTATTTTATGAATTACTGTGCTTACCAGTGTGGAACTTCAGTTGTGGGCACTATATGCTATGCCTATTTGATGTTATTTTTGCATGGGACCAACAGAAAAATAATGCAATAAATGTGCTTCTTCAGAGACACTTTGAGAAATGTAGGTATTTGTTTAAGCGCTTCAAATCCAACATTTTCTGATTACAAGCTATGAAATATGTCTGTGATTGATGAGTATATTAAAATGAGTTTCTTCAGATAGTTTCTGCCTTTGTCTTCTTTGTTCTTTTCACTGTATTAGCTGGAAAATATCCCTTCAACCTCAGAAAACAAAATTTTTGGGGCAGCATACTAACTTCTTTAGTGTAGTATCCTGAGGAGAATTTTTTATAGTAGTGCAGCCAGACAGGTGTAATTCCTTTTCTTTCCAAGAGCTTTTGAACTAGGTATTTTATAGCACCCCAATTTAAACACCAGAGGTTTATAAGCAAATTAATTTTTTACCATTTTCATGAAAATATTGAGCTATAATAAAGGAGACCCTGCTTTAGTTATTAGAGAATCCAGATGCAGAAAGCAGACACTATTAATTTTTTTTTGTTCTGCTCTGCAAGAAAGTGCTGTCCTGCATGTCCCACCTATATCTTAGCCACCTGCTGTGATCATACATTAAAAATTACAGGCATCATTCTAGTTATTTTCAGAACAAACAAGGATTAAGCCAAAAGTAGTTGTACATGTCAACCCAAATATCTACTTATCCCCATAACTGGTGGTGTCAAATAACAGACATCCGAGGAAAGGAAGAATATGGTGATTGCCACTCCAATAACTTAGTCTCTTTGCTTTAATTCAATAACTGCTTTACAAAATAATTTGAGGTTGGGCTAAACATAAGCATATAGAAATGTATGCCATTGACTGCAAGGGCCCTCTAGGGCCAAGTCTAATTTAAAATGGTAAGTTTCGATGCATTTCACTTTTCAGTTTCTGAAGTAATAAAATAAAATAAAATAAAATAAAATATTTAAATGTTTATCCATTGCTATCACCAAGATATTTTCTTTTATATTGGTCTTAAACCCTAAAGCTAAGCTCACATGCAAGCTTTAACCTGGCTATCCATATTTAGTTTCTATTCTGCTAGCTTAAAATGTCCCTTAATTATTTTAGTCTACACCAACAGAATGGACTTTCCCCTCCTCTGGTCTGCTCTAGTCTTTCCTGATCAGGGATGTACAAACTGTACTGGAGCAGGACTTACCAGCCCTTTGTGCAAATGCAGTAATTCTTTTTCATTGGGAAGGTCTCCCTTGGGCCATGGATCAACACTGCACAAGATTAACTGCTTGATTGATTTAGAGTAAAAATCCTCTCTGTCAAAATTAATTAAAAAATAACTGGTATCCTTAATAACTAATGCATGTGCACAAAGACCATGACAGGGAGACTTAACAAAGACAAACCCTACAGTTAAAAAGTCATCATCAGACTGAGGAGTGTACTAGGTACTAGTATTACTAGTATTACTAGGTACTAAATAGCTCAACAAAAACATTCAAATTATACTAAATCTGCAATCATTGACAGTATTAGCAAGAACTAAAAGGGAAAAAATGTAACATAGATAAGGCAAATTACTGATAGAGAAATAATATGAAATTAAGATCGAAAAAAATATATTCTCCGACATAGGAACTAAAGAGAGGAAATGTATGAATTAAAAGCTGTGGAGTAGGATTTATGTTTTAGTTCAGTGTAAAAGATTTTTGTTCTTATACAGCTGTAATTGCATATACAAATTGCACTATTCCAGCCCAAATATTTTGATTCCTCCAATCCAATCTGAGCTAAAATTGCTAATTACTGAAATATCTTTCAGTATACACATACATATTTCAGTAATTAAACAGGAACAATCCTTCCATTAGGCTTTGTGAAAGTACCTGTACTGAAAGCCTACAGCAGCAGGATTTTTTGTATAGCAAGACGTGGAGGACCCACTGTGGAACAGCCTGCTCCTGAAGGACTGAGCCCTGTGCAGGGGACCCATGCTGGGGCAGGTGAAGAGTGTAATGAGGAAGGAACAGCAGAGATAAGGAGTGTACTGAGCACAACCCCATTCCCCATCCCATTGTGCCTCTGATGCGGAGGAGGTAAGGAAGTCAACACTGAATTAGAACCTGTGAAGAAGGGAGGGTGTGGGGGGAAGGTGTTTTAAGATTTGCGTATATTTATTATTGACCTACTCTGGTCTGGTTATATTTAAGTAAATTTCCCTGATTTGAGTCTGTTTTGCCTGTGACAGTAATTGGTGAGTGATGTCTCTCTGCCCTTATCTCAACCCAGCAGCCCTTCATTATATTTTCTCTCCCCTGTCCAGTTGAAGACACAAATGACAGAGCAGCAGGGGTGGGTACCTGGCATCTAGCCAGGGTTAAGCCCAGCACAAGGTGTCTTTCTAGAGCCCCTATGTAATTTCAATTGTTAGTAGTAGCATTACTCGGGTGCTAGAACTCTGAATACAGAAAAAAAAAAAAAAAAAAAGGTTTGAAAGACTGGAGACATTGTCTGAATGTATTATCCCCACAAATAGCCTACTTTCATTGAATGAAGTAACCAGCTCTAAAAATTAAGATGCACCATTGTTATTTGAAAACATTTGTTCAATAGCTTTACCTGCTTGTTTTACCAAAAATCTAAATTATGACTTCAGATTAGCATCCCTTCAGATCAAACCTTGAAGTTCCCACAGTCTTCACTCTGGTGATGCTGCTTACAGCTGCTGCCAAATACCTGCTTCTTGCTGGCCCACTGCAGTTCTTTTTATGCTGGTGCCTGACAGAAGGTCAGAAAGTCAAGTCAATATTTATTCTTATTTCTTTTTCTTTTCAGGAGAAGTTGATCAGCGCTTATGTTTCTGTATTTCTCATTTTAAGTATTTAGAGGGCCAAGCAGTACTTCTGGTAGGTGATACAGGGATCACCATAAGGAAAAACAGGATTCTGTAAAATTGCTATCTTTTGGCAATTGCTATCTTTTGTCTTCTATGATAGCAGGTTTTCTATGATAAGGGTTTAACACTAATGAATCAACACAGAACAGAGACTTTTTGTTGGTTTGTTGGGATTTTTAAGTGGGTTTTTTTTGGGCTTGGGCTTTTTTTAAAGTTACTCTTCTCTCAAAGAATTGCTGAAAAGTACCCAGAGAGAACTAAGCTTCTGAGATCATAGAAAATAAAAAATTAAAAGAATAAGAATTGATTAGAATGTTGTAATTAGGTTCAGCATATCTTTCAAACCCACTAAATTGCCTGTCTCTTTAAACTAGCCCTTTCTCTGCTGTAACAAAGGAGAAATATGCCTACTTCTCTTTATCTTCTTTGTTTTATCATCCATTGCTGACAGGAATCATAAAATCACTGAGCTGATAGCAGTAGCAGAGTAACACTTGCACATCACTCAAAGTTAATGCTCATATAGCTCATACCACTTTGAGCAATTAATTACACACAATTTTTCTATAGCATTAATTGTAGGTTTTCTGTTAAGAGATGTTCAACTTGGAAAAAAGGAAAAAAGTAACAGAAGCTCTTCTGCTGTCTTCTGAAACGAAACTGTGTCATCATGGAGTAGAGTAAGAGTGCTGTCATTCTTGTCATTAGGACTCTGTATGTTTTGATTTTTCATGTGACCTTTCCTATTCAAAATAAAATGGATCTTTCCTCTACATACAACAGACTTGAGGAATGTAAATTACTTGTATTAGTGATGCACAAAGGCAGGCTTGCAAGTTGAGTAAATGAACTCTACAAGGGAAAGACAAAACTGTAACTTATTAGAAAATTATTTAAAGGCCTTAACCTCTTCTATTCTAACAAAAGTTAATGAACATCTTTTAATACCAGGCTCTTTAGAAGAAAGGTTGCTACATTTTGCTCTCTCTCAGATGATTTACAATGATTTCTTAGACTAGTTTCATATTTCTAATTTCACCCTTAGCAACAAGAGTCACGAACTTTTCTTGAGCGATGCTCAAGATTTCTGATTCTTTCTGGTAGGAAAACGTTTATGAGCTGTCATTCATTAAATTAATTTCAGGTATTTTTAGTCTTCTCTTCATCTACTAATTGGGAACCTTACATTTAAATCTCTGCATATATTTGAAAGCATTTTAAAAGTTGCTAATCCAGACCTTTGAAACACTGTCAGATCAGATTTGTCTAAAGA
>VWYP01007058.1:26669-42590 GCA_013400435.1 Pycnonotus jocosus | reverse complement strand
TTATATATATATAATATAAAAGCAAAACAATAAAAGCAAATCTAAAGATACAACACTGACTAGAGCTGACAAATGGTTGGAAGGATAATGTGTCTCTCATTGCATCTCTCTTACTCCTACATCTGTCTTTTCAGTTAAAAGAAATCGAAGGGAACCTATCCTTATTTTCTTGCATATTTGTGAGAGCAGGTATAAAGTGCCAAGACTCGGGAGGAAAGGGAGATGATGCTTTTCACATCCAGTAAGGCACAGCTGAAAAAATGAGGTTTAAATGAAAGACTAGAAGAATGCTGTGGGGCACAGAAGGCTTGTGAAGCTGTAGGTAATAGGGTGAGGTTTAGTTACCCATGGGTTTGTGTCGCTGTGGGATGCTGGATTTCAAATTGCTGGAAGAGGTGCAGATGTACAGTTGTCTCTTGCATATGTGCATTTACTGAAACAGTGTTTGTTAATGCTTCTAATCTGTGGATCTTGCTGCCCAAGGAGCTGTGAAACAATGATGTGATTGTAGGATTATTTCTTTTCAGCTCTTGTTCGTCATTAACAACCCCCAAGGACTTGAAGCCACAAACTGAATATAATTTTAAGAAACTTTTTGATTTTTTCTTAACTGCAATATGAAGAGTGGCCTTCTGATTTCCTTAACTTACTGCCAGTTCTGGCTAGGATGGACTGGGGATAAAAATGCTTTCTTTGTCTTTGTTCCTGTGCCTGTAATAATCACGTTATCAGATAAGTCTCTGCAGAACAATATGGAAACAATTTGCAAGAAAGATTGAGACTAAAAGGCTGCATTTTTCTAGAGACTCTGCTGCTAGCACAATACTTTCATGTAGTGATCTTGTTTGCCTAGCAGTTTTTTTAAGAATTCCTGATGGCATCCAGCTGTAGCTGGGGTTGGTATAATTAGCTGCTTTTTTGCTGAAGACATTTGTTCTGGGGAGCTGTTATGGGCTGACTGCTCAAAGACCTTGCAACAAATGGAAGTAAGTGCTGGAGCAGTGTTGGATTTTTTTTTTTTCCACTTATGTACTTGTTTAGAACCTTTGCAAAGTCTTATTTATTTTGCTAAATTCTGCTAGAGATATGTGTGTCAGTCTGACTTATGAAGTTCTTATCTTCCTGCAGTAACTGATTAAGGCTGTAGAGACTGGCCTGCACGTGTCGTTAATGAGCTATTAAAGTATGTAACTCCAATATTGAGAAACAATCTCTTGAATTACTGTTTTATCACTGGTCATGTATTGGCTGACTGGTTCAGGTTTGGGCCAGTGCAAATTCTGAAGGTGATGACTCAGGCAGTAAAGTAGACCAATGTTTAAAGGCAAAACAACAATCTGAACTGAAACTGTGCTAAAAGGTCTTTATTTATTGTCTTTCTTGTAGCAGAGAGAAAAGTAAGGAACTGCTTTGTTGCTGATCCTGTAACAATTTGAGTTGGGGACAAATTTTGCATGCCAGTTAGTTACCTGACTATTTCAAAACTAATTAGCGTACTACATGTTTTGCTGTGGAGTATGTGTTATGGGGAGTTAATTAGTGCAAGGTTCTGTGTCTATTAACCTCTTTTTGTTGTCATGGGGGACAAAAACAATGGCATTAACAGATGCTGTCTGTGGTGTGATATGTTAAATTGCATCTAACTTAGCTGTGCATTTATTCTACAGCTTTTACTGCTGTGATCTCTGTGCTCATGTGATCTGTTTTCATTTGCCGTGCAGTCAGCAGCATGAAAAATTAAGTAGCATGTTAGAGTTTTCAAGGTAAACATAATGCAGCATAATCATGTATATTAATATAAACGTTCACAGCCCTTTAGCTGAGGCAGTGAGACCACACTAAGGGAGTCACTTGAGTGTGGAATTCTCTGCTCACGGCTGCTGTTCCATGCAGAGACTCTTGGGAGTGCAGATTGAGGACTGTGTGGTTTGTCACTGAGGGAGTATAACCCCATATGCCAATAAGATATGTTGGCCACAGGATGGGGTTTTTATTTTCTTTCCCAGGGAATTCAGAAAGTGATATTCTTCTCTCAAGGTGCAAAGCACCTGAGCTATCAGCCATGCCTGTCTGTTGGTGTTTGGATCAACATTTCATCCTGCCTTTTTCTTATTGTGGTAGTATTCAGGTACTTTGCACCTGCAGCACAGGACTAGAAAATCACCTCAGCTCTTTATTGGTGTGTGGAAGCTTCAGTTATAACATAGTGCAACCCAAGGAATTGTAAATAGGTTTGGTTTTCTGGCAGCCTCTTCCTCCTCAGAGGTAAGTAACAGACTGCAGTTTTTGCAGTGTGTATGTATGTCACTGAAGCTACTGGGAGCTCTTGCTTTGCACTGAATTTAAAGAATCTATTACAGGAATTAAAAATTGGCTGCACTTGCTGTTAATCTCTGTTAATCTGAAGATTTTGAGTGATTTAAGTCCTTGGGCCTTCATCTCAGAGAAGACTGTCTAATTAAAAGGGGCATTCGCCAGGGATGGTGTGCAGCATGTTACCCTGGTACACAGTGTTAAGTCATGATGCTCCTGCCTCCTACTTATTTGGCAAAGTACCATCAAGTTTCTGGTGTGGAATTGATTTATAACTTCAGTAGATTAAATATCAGCTGCTGATCCATCAGTCTGTTTCTGAACTCTCCCACAAGAAAAAAATAGAAATTTTCCCTTTCTGAAAGGACCTGCAATGTTTCCAGAGGAGATTTCAAAAGTCAGAATAAAGACATTTTCTCTTCTTTTCCTATCAAAATTCCCTCCAGTTCTGTCTCCCTGCAGACAAAATATATACATAATGATAGTGAGGTTCCTAAGTAAATACCATGAAATTTTGGGTGTCTTAATCACACAGTGCTATTTTTCTTTCCTCTGTCAATAGGGAAGAATATGGATCCCTAAGAATTGTATTTTGCAGCCAGCTTTGCATGCTGAAAACAAATTCAGATTTCACTGTGAAGTACCACTGCTGGAATTTTTCTGAAGCCCAAAAGATTTTCCACTGGATGATAATATCCTTAAATGTACTGTCCCTAGTTTATGCAGCATGTATTATACAACAAGAGATACTCCAGGCTGTCCTCAATATGAAATCTAGTTTCAAAAAACCCACTTCTGTAAACCTTGTCTGTGGCAGGAACGATAAGACCAGCAATGATTCTCACGCTTTTCAGCTGGTGGGGAATGCAACAGAACATTTTGTGACTTTGGATCATGTGTTTATGCATAAATAACCAAAAAGAGGCTTAAGAGAACAGTGTCAGAAAAAAAAAAATAATAGTGCAGATGATTAGCTATCAGGATAGTACTAATGAGATGAGAGTGTGTTGAAAAAAATTGTATTATCTTTTAAAGAACTTCAGCTTTGTCCTTTCCCATTCAGTTGAAGGGGCCATATGACCCCTTCTGCAGATTTAGGAACAGCTGCTAAATTTGCAGAGGAGACTTAATGCCCAAGAAAGTAAGGTATGCACTTAAACCTCACAATGCCATGAGGCCTTTGTACTGCATGTAACTTTCAGTATTAAAATATATATGGAAACCTGTTCAATGTTGTAATAAGCATTATTAATGCTATGACTCCATGGGTTAGAACTGAAAAAGATTTACTGAAGTGTATCTAGTTCTGCTGGACCTGCTGGGACCCAGTATTCCCAGGATAAATGCAGCCTGTGGATGAGGCTCTACTGCTGTTCTGACAAACCTTCTCAGTGGAATTGCAGTCAGTGTCTTTTTCCTGTTATAGCTCACACCTATTTTGGACTAGAAGAAACAACACTCCAGCGGCTTTTTGGTCAACGTAATTTGCAGTTTTCTGGCTGACTTGTGCTTGCAGGAGTGTTTTGCTACCTCCCCAGAGCTAAAAGTGTAGGATGTGTCTGGGAAATGTTTATGTTCTGTCCCTCTTGCAAATAGAAACCATTCTGAGCAACACCATCATGGCACAGTGAGGCAACATGCTGCTTCCTGATTCTGACATCCGTAGCAGAGAATAAACACAGGTTATCAATACTCCCTTGTGCTGCTGGATAGGACCTCTCCAGCTCTCAGGAGCAAGCAGCTGAAATCTTTCCTTCTCTGTCTTCATCCTGTAATCATACTGTGGGATGGAAGGGACTAATTAATGCCTAAATACCAGGGAATACACACCCAGCCCTTTGCTGATCAAACGCAGCAGCAGTTAGCACTGGATTTAGCTTAAGGTCAGGAAAGAGAGAAGGGATGCTGTTAGGGTGAAGGAGTAATCTGTAATCCTCTTGGTGGTGAAACCCAATCTGCCTCTCCTGACCAGGTCAGTCTATATGGGTAGCACACCAGATATGCCCACATCTGGTACAGTGAGAGAATTTCTCTGGAGTGTATGAAGGTTTCCACTTTTTCTCACACATGTAAATGAAGATCTACATTTAATGTTGAACAACCTGCAGCCCTCCTTGTGTGGGCTGTTAGCTTTTTTTTTAAGCACTGCTGTTCTGAGTGCAATAAATAGAGCATATTTTAGATTAATTCTACAGAGAAATAGTTTTCAGTATAACCTGGTTTTCAACACTCAAAAGCCTTTGGATATACCCTAAAGCTGTTGCAAACCCTGGGAGGTAAGAGCCTTTGAAATAGCTGTGTGGAGTAAGCGGTGTTTTAAAAACAAAACAAAAAACTTCCTCAGATGTGAGCTGTGTTGCTCGCAGAGCCTCCCAGTTCCTGCAAATTTGAGTGACCCTGCAAATGGACTTTTTAAAGAGGAAATGCTGCTGCATGATCAAGGTCCCTGAAGGTGCTAAAAAAGAGCAGTGAATGTAAAAAGCCACTAAAGCTTGTGGTATTAAGATAAAAAACATCCATCACTGAAGCAATCAGGACTCCTCTTTTAAGAGTGTATCTTGTTTTTATAGTGTTCAGTCCTGTATCTAGTTTGTATAATCCTTAAATAACTGGCCTCACATTGTAAGTCCTTTAGTTTGTTGGCATTTTAGTATCAGTACACATTTTTCTGCTCAAATGGTTAATTTGTTGGTGATGGTGGTTGGTTGTCTCGTTCTGATCATGTGGGTGTTCATTCTGACTGAATGTATCCATGTGTAGATGTATGTTGTAGAATATGATGAAAGCTTTAAGTACTCAGTTCTTGGCATCACAGCAGCCAGTTCAAGTATTTGCTCAAGATCTACATTCGTGAGTAGCCAGCTTTGAGGCTTCTCCTGCCTATCTCATGACAGTTTTGAGATGCTTCAATTTTGAGAGAGTTTGGACTGGGGTAACTCTGTAAATAACTTCCGGGTAAGATATAAAAGCAGTTTCCCAGGAATTTCACTGGAGCAGTGAGGCTGAGCTGGAAGCCTGCTGCATCCCTGAGGAGACCAGTGAAAAGCTGTTGCTGTGGGCAGCCCCTCTTGCCCACTCCCTTAGAGCTAATGTGTGGGCTCTGCAGCATCCTTAGTTGTCCCTGGGTGATGTGTGGTCTTGTTCAGGAATCACACCTTGGCCAAATGTGTCCTCAGCTGTAGTAAAGTGCTCTGGCCTGCTGCTGTTGTGATGAAGGCCAGAGAACGGGTCCACACATTGTTATCTACACAAGCTTTAGCTTGCACCCTGTCATCCCTCTTCTGGTTTATGGGGTCACTTGAGTAAGCACTTGAGTATTAAGTTTCTTGTGGAGCTTGGGATGCCAAATCTTGATCGTGGCCACAGTGATTTTTTGACTACAACTATGAACAAATCCATTACTTAAGCATCAGTGGTGTTGATGAGTGATAATCCTGATGTCTAAGGTAAGTGTTCTAGTGCACGTGCTTTTCTGGATGTCATTTTGGGAACATCTCCACTAATACTCAGTTTACACCAATGAGCTGAAATAGAGGATTTTTAACAACAGATTTGTCACTCATTTTCTATGTGACCTTACACAGTGGCTATCTCAGGTGGACTTGTAGACTTTAGGCCCTCTTTGAAATGCAATAGGTGGAGGATTCATAAATTCTTGTACAAATGTGTAGTGCATTTATATGTGCATTGTTATTTACATACTGTAATCCATATTTAACTTAGAGAAAAGTACATGATATTAAAATATGGTAAATTCAACCTTGCTTGTTATGTCCAGCCTAAATACTTTTTTGTAGAGGAAAAATGGAAAAAACAAAAGGATTCTTAGTGACTTATAAAAGTTTCAAAGTGTAATGTCATCAGTGTTAGATAAACTTTTGCATCTGCATAGAAGAGATAAACAGATCAGCTTACTAATGAAATTTCAGGTATTAAAAGCAAGACAAATCTTAAAAGCTGCTCTTTTGTTTGTTTGTTTTGGGTGGGTTTTTTTGGGGGGGGTTGTTTTTTGGTTGTTTTGTTGTTGTTGTTGGGGGTTTTTTTTGTGCTACAGCCTAAATTGACAGTGGTTCTAGTAAAGGTATTCAACTGGACTCTTTACAGTCTTTACTGTTTCATATTTAAATGGATACAGGATCTGTAATACTGTGTGCCATAAAAGTTGAGAACAACTCAAAATATTAAAGATATTGATTTAAAAAAAACCCACTTTGAAATTACTTTGCTGCATAATAGTCAATTTATCTGGCTGTCAGCACAGCCAATAGCTCTACTGTCTGTGTTTGGGGATATCTAGTTCCTTGTTATGGATTATCTTGTAAATGCATGTTTTGTGAATTAATAGTATCACATGTTTTTAATGATAAAAGGATGTTTAGTTTGACTTAATTATCTAGTTGCTGCCTTTTGCAATAACACACTGCTTCCTGCAGCTAAACACTCGAAACAAAGATACCTTATATAAATATAAGATACAGAGATACCTTATATAAATATGTAACTGTTTATCACTTAAAATTCCCTTGATAGAAGATGCTAAAGCTGTAAACCTTCTTCTTTGAGAAGGTATTTTAAAATTTCGATGATTTCTGAAGAGATAATCAGATTCAAAGCTGAGTTTCTTCCCTCAAATATATCTGCATTGTCTTCAGTAATAAATTTGCATGCAAACTGGAGGAAGGCATTTGGCCTATTCTTAGAGCAAGTCAAAATTACCTTCTGCTTCTTCATCATCAGCTGTGCATCTTCCCTTTATATTTTGTGTGTCAACATGTGCAGGGCACTGAAGAAGCTCTTTGCCTTGGAGGAACTTACAGCCTACCTGTAAAGGATAACCAAATGTTATTCTGTGAGTTTATTAGAGAATAAATATACCATTGGTTTTGCCCTTCTTACTGGAAGTTTCCCATATATGATCTGCTTGTATGTACCTGCGTGTGTCTGCTTCCTAACTCAGTTCTTAAAATATGATCCCTCTTAGCTTAAAGTCTTCATGGAGCTGAAGTTTTTCTAAAGTTAATTTACCAAGCAGTTGGGCTGGGGAGAGAATATCCATGCAGTTATGTTGGCAGGCTGGAAAAGGAATAAAAATTTCAAAGAAAAGAGCTGTATTAGGTGACTGGGACTAGAAGCCTCTTTAGTTGCCCAGTGTCACCAAAGCACCATCCATAACCACTTGGGTGGATAAAGCTGGATTTCATCATCACACTTGAGACCAGGGCTGGATTTGGGTCAGGCTGAGAGAGGAGTGCAGTGCATGTGGATAGGCAAGAGCTGGCAACAGGGTGCCATAGTGGGAAGAAAGGGACAGCTTATCAGCTGGCAATGTTTCTACTGCATTTTGTCAATTAATTGTTTTTCTTCAGGGGAGAACTCGGTGTTTGGTTAAGTTTTGTTGTTAGTTTTTATAGTTATTGATCCTAGGAAGTCATCTTGTCTGCTCTGAACTCAGTGTTCCTTTAATTTAAGGCCATTTTATATCCTAGGTAATATAATTAGTGTTCACATTTTAGGACTGTGTGTTCTTAATTTAAAAAAAACCCTCCCAAGTTACATGTAAATATTGTGGCAAAGGCTTCCCCAAAACCCTGAGCAGAATATTCATCTTTGTGGCAGATGGTTCTACAGTAACTGCTGATTCATAGCCTTTTGAAAAAGGAAGTGAGCTACTCAGGAGTTTATGGACTAAGCATTTTGACTAAATTAACTTGTTTATATCAGCATATTGCTTTTGCAGTAAGCTTAGAGTTAGAAAATACTGCTTATATTTTACAAGTAGCAATGACTTAATTTTGTGATTGCACAGAAGAAAAAATTGCATCTATTAGTTTTTCATTCAGTAAGTATTTTTAGGTTTTGTTAAACAAGAAGATAGTTTTACTAATCATTCCTGGTTTTATTAAGCAAAACCCTAAAATGTTTAAACCCAAGCATTAGCTTATTTTGTAGGGCATTTACAGTGTAGTTTTCAAAAGAGATGGGTTTCTCATTGATTATTTTTTTCCTTTTTTTAAAAAAAAATCTTGTTATAGATTTAAATTATCATTATGTGGATGAATAGTAGTGATTCTTAAGCTTTAAAATTCAAATTTGTTTTTACATCTATTCCTTTTTTAAAAAATACGAGTAGCTGCCTGTGAGAAGGACGACTGCTTTCTTGAAGGGATAATTTAACTAATTATATATAAACATTTATTCCATGCTTATCACCATAGTAACTGGGGCCTCAAGTCAGAGTGCTTTGATGAGCAGGGTTGCAAATGCTGTAATGAGTCAAGGCCTGAACTTCTGTGTGAAAATACAGATTCGTATTTTGTTGAGGCACAGCTAATCCCTGCTACACCTTCTTGACCTTCTTGGCCGTTGTTTGTATTCCCAGGGCTGCCAGCATGGCAGAAACCTGGGAGTTTGTGTGTCTGAAAATCGATCTCCCTGAAAATGAGTGTGCACCAAGACATCCTTCTGATCTGCTTGAGGATGTGATTGAATGGCCACTGGTGAGGCACAGGGGAGAGTCAGGGACCTGTGAGTCTGATAAATGTGGAGAGACAGCTACAGATTAAGCTGATTACAAAGCTGCTCTGGAAGCCACTTGTTTAGGGCCTAACTGTGCTGTAGCTGAGATTGCTGAAAAATTGTTGGGTTGGGATATAAGCCAGTTTAAGTGAGGAAATTATTAATTTTGAAGTGACTTTGGAAGTATATCCCTGAGCCAAATATCTGCTTGGTGCTGTTTTGAGAATGGAAGATGCTATCAGGATTGACTTTTGATGTCTCTTCCCATATACTGACCTCTGACAACTGGCCACAGGATTTTATCAGAATGTTCACTTCAGAGATTCTAGTATAATTCACTTAATTGCATCTCTTTATTTTCATCTTCTTTTTAGCTGTACCTAGACAATTGCTGTCAGAGAAACTTCATCTTTTTACTTCAGCTTTCATTTTGACAGCAGCAAGGGCAGTGCTGGCTATTTCTGTTGCCTGTTTGTAAGTAAATCTCAGATGTATTCATGTTTCAGATGCTCCCTCTATCTTATAAAACATAGCAATAGTATGTGTTTTATAACTACAAAGCTTTAGAAGCTCAGCCTTTAAAATTCAGAAAGATTTATCCTGAAAACTTGATGAAGGCTTTTAATTTTTATCTGCTACATTAACCAGGCCATCATTTTGACCCTTGAAAATTACACTGCCATTTTATTTTCCAGTGCACTTTAGATCATCACTTCACCATCCAAGGTCCTGATCCCACAGAGACTTGCACACTTGCTTAAACAATGCATGTTTCAAACAATACCACTAATTTATTACTCTTCATTTACTAGTACCTGATTTGAAGACAATCAGATGCTGGGGTATGGGCATTAATTCTGCAGCATTTGCAAACAGAGGAATGATTTGCAGGTGTAGCACAGCACGGCAGTTAATCACACTTGCAAACTGCAGTGTGAAGTGTGATATTGTATAGCCATTTATAGCCTGAGTTTTTAAGAGCTGTAACTCTGCTTTTGGCTTGGCTAACTTCCATGGCTGTTGTAGATTACATTCGCAATCAAGTTGTTGCCAAACTTCCACTCAGTGTGAAGGTCATGTTTACTACTGCGCAGCTGCACGGTGAAGAGTTGCAGTAAAAGCAAAATAAACTTAAGACTGTTTGAGGAGCAGCCTCTCTATGGGGTTGGAGAGCAAGTGGATGTTGGGCAAAAGCTCAAATTGACTCTAGACCAAAGCAGAATAATTTTGGCAGCGTTTAAATTTTACTGTTTCATTATAGCTGATGTGTTCTTGACTGCAGCTCTAATAGAGACAACTTGTGCATGTTCTGAGTACTGTTTAAAAAGAACATAAATGTAAGGAGACTGGAGCCTGCAGCTCTCCATATGTGGTATTGGAATGGTGCAAGGTTTTCATCTGTTAGCCAAAGTGAGGAGCCTCCTAAAAACCCCATGCACATTAAATTTCTGGCACTGCTCATGAAAAAGAATGCTGTTGGAGCACTTGAGGACTTGTTACTTTTCCAGGGAATGTGGCTGCAAAGGCTAAACATGGTCCTCCCAGATGAGGGTTAAAGTATACTACAAATGAGTCCTGCTGCAATGGAGCTTTTGTTATGACTTAACTGTTCTGGATAAGACAGCCACACCTATATCCCCCTTCTTTTGTTTTAAAATCTCCTAGATAGGTGCATTTTTTTTTTCTGGTGTGAATGCCAGTAACTCTTTAAGCTTAAAAAAACCCAAAAACCATGGCTAGGGAAGGACTATTACTGCCACTGACATTTTGACAAACCTTTTTTTAGCTAGCTTTAAGTAATGAGATGTATATAGTGATGATCATCTGCATTTGACAAGAAATATTCTCCAAAATATGAAGTTTTCTGTGTGAAAACACACCACAGAGAAGAGGAGAAGGATTTCCTTACATGAGGAAAGAGATAGGTTTCATTACACACCAAAAATCCATAGAGGACCAACACCTTATTGTCCTACTTGTATAAAAGCTTCAAATGGCATTCTCAACTTTTTAAAGACCAGTCAATCAAATATAGAATATTAGTGTGCATGAAACCAAATTTCTTTATTTCTGGTATTCTAAACAATTTTTTTTTCTTTTCTTTTCTGAAAAGTTGGTTTTGAAACTGGTATTTGGGGGTGTGATCATACTAGCTTTGTGAGATATTGCAAATGCAAGTGCAAAGATTCACAGAACACTGTTAGAATTGGAGATATGATTGAGTTGTGCAGGCTTTGTGCTCTCAAATCTCAGTGAACCTGGGTGGAGTCTGAAACCTTTTTCTCATACCTGGAGTCAGTTCTTTTTCCTACTATTATTTTTTGCTGATCTGTTTTTGTTTTACTATTATTTCTCTTTATAGACAGGATTAAAACTAATTTGTAGTAATTCTCATTCTTATTGTAGTGGCTTTACCCTGGCTGAACACCAGGTGCCCACCAAAGCTCTATCACAGCTCTCATCAGCTGGACAGGGGAGAGAAAAATATAACCAAAGGCTCATGGGTTGAGATCAGGGCAGAAAGAGATCACTCACCAGTTACTGCCATGGGGAAAAAGACTCAACTTGGGAAAACCAATTTAATTTATTAGCAATTAAATCAGAGTAGGATGATGAGAACTAAAAAATCTTAAAACACCTTCCCACACACACTCCCTTTTTCCAGGCTTAACTTTACTCACAAATTCCCAAGATGCAGGCACTTGTGCAGTCTTCTGCTCTTATTTGTTCTACTCAAATTATTGAAAGTAAGACCACTTTTGTGTCCATTGCTGTTTCACAGGTAGAAATTACTCAGAAATGGCAGTGCATAACATAGATTGTTTGAAGTCTCTTTTACCAGACAGGCCAAATACTTTAAAGAAAGCCATTTTGGATTGTAAAACTTTTAAAATTATTTAATGAGTTTGGTAATTCTGAATGTGCATTGCAAAAATATCCAGGGATCATAGGAGTATTTCATATTCCATGGAAGTGAGCTTCCAAAATAATGAACTGACTTGCTTCTGAGCTGGAGGTGCTGGAGTTGCCCAAGTTCAGGTTTCACCTTCAAACAGAAATCTTAAGCAGAAAATTCCTCTCCTAACTGTTCTGCTTTTCTGAGCTTGTTTCTTTTGTTTGTTTTGCCAGGTACTCATGTCCTCTGGAGATTGTGGTTCAACTCTCCAGTCAAAATCCTGCTATGCCTCCTATGCAAGCACAAAAAGGAACCATAAAGATAAAAGACACATTAATGTTCAGGTTTAAGTAGATCTGTAGTTTAGGAAGGATTGTACCCTACAGTTTATTTTTACTAATTTGGAATAAGAAAGGGTTGAGGCCAATAAAACCTTTGAGAGCCAAATGATTCTTTTAACCCTTCATCTTGTTAGAAAGTAATACTTTGAATGAAAAAAAAAAATCACATTGATGTTTATCACTTACATCTATGAGTCATAGTAATTTTACAGGTATGATAGAGGTAAGTAGTTTCTATAATGTTACTTAGTTACATACAGTCTTACTTATGAAATACTACTTGTAGAGCTCTTTAAATCAAAACAGATTTTTGCAGAAAAAAAATTCTGTCACAAAATTTCTGCCTTCTAGATCAAACAAATTAAGCATCCCAAAATTCCAGTTAACTCTTTGTGTCTCTGTATTTAATTTTCACTAGATATGCTTGAAAATGAAAAAGTTTTTTGCCTGTTTTTAGTTGGCATGTGTTTTTCCAGTCTTTATTTGAAAAGTAATTTTTGAAGGATCTTTAATATTAGGTAATGCTCTAAATAACAAGGGACAATTTTCCTTTTTCAGAATGCTCCAAAATTTTTCTGTTTCTTGCAGCTTCTAATGTTCTTTTTTTCAAGTCAAGTAAAGCAGGTAGATGCTTAGCAACTCTGAAATTCAAACTGTATATCTGTGTATCTAGCTTTGGTTAAAACATTGTGGATCAGTTTATAATATTGGAACTGAAGTAGAACTAAGTAATTCTTGTTTCCCAGAGGATTTCTAATTAGCTACTTTATATGCTGTCCTTTGCCTTTTTATCTAAAAGTTGACTCCAGCATTTTGTGTTTCTCAGTTGCAGTTTCAAGTTGTAAGGCAGTGATTGTTTTCAGAATCTTTAAAAACTCCGTAATTCTTTTTCAAATGCAGGGAAAAAAAAAAAGGGGGGGGAGGAAATCAAAACCCCTACTTAAAGAAATAGAACTGAAGTCAGAATGAATGTGATTATTGTCATGATGTCATTTGAAGTGACTACAAGTCCTAATGGGGAAGTTGATGTCAAGTTCCCTTTAAGTCCTTGCACTCTCAGTGCTGATATGCAGTGTCCCTCAGTAAAGATTTTTACTGGACCTAAGGAGACTGTCCATGATCTTGGCTGCCTTTCAAAATGTAGCAGGGAGGATGCTTTTTAATCTGCTTTCTATGTCCAAGCTTCATCTGTATTCACACTGAACTTTGAAAAGGCTCTTTGGGCATTTCATTGTATGAAACATCAGCAACAGATGTAATTGCAGTGAAAAAAAAGGGACAACTAAGGTGGCTTTACACAGCTGTCCCTTTTCCCTCTGGGACTTATTAATGTTAAACAAACAAGATTCTAGTTGCCTTGCAGTCTTTTTTCAAACTAAGGGAACTGGCCTGTATTGCTTCCTTACTATTTTAATTTTTTTTTTATTTTTTTTTTAGATTTACATTTACCATATAGCATGATGATTTTGTAGGGCTAATTACTTGTGAATAAGAACAGTTTTGTTCTGAAAAAATTGCCCCGAGTACAGAGTGTGATTGATGTGGTCTGTAGATTGCAGATATTTTAGATAAGGCTTTGATTAATGAAAATTTAACACTGCAGAGTTATCAATCAGAGTTGGCTTTTTTGACTTGACATTTATCCTTGCAGTTGAATCTGTTTTATTAGGTGTTGATTATGTGTAAGCCAAAACACAGCCTGCATGATTATACCATAGTTGGTTCTGAAATAGTAGCAAGGATTTGAAGACAAGGAAGATTTGAAATATTTTTTTTCAATTTACAACATTAATAGGTGGAAGGAGTTCTGAGCAGCATGGAAGACCTTTGGAGCAGAAGTTGTGTTTTGTCTAATCCTTTCTACCTCATTTTGCTCCACAGGGCTTTGATCTGGGATTAGATCTGTATGTATGTGGCAATTGCTTATTCGTGGCAGAAGAGTTTCTTGAAGTTCCTGGAAACTCTGAGTGTGCAAACCCATAATACACTCTTCAACACAGAAAATTATGCCCAGGGTTGTTACCTATCACATGCACAATATATTTCCCCTGATACTTTGATGTCATTACAACATGCCTCAAGGACTCCTTGTCCCCTTTGTGTGCATGTGTTATTCCCACTGGCAATGACAGGAATTAGCTGTACACATCAGGAGGAGGATTTACCCACTGGACTAAATTTAGACAACAGGGAATACGAAATTCTCTCTTCTTTAAAACTGCACAGTTTAAGCATCACTCTTACTTCTGCATTTTGTGATTTTTTTTTTTAAATTTTTTTTTAAGGAAAAAGTTGTGGAAGTAGCAGCTGGGAAAAGTGATGACAGCACAGTGTAACCTTGATGGAAATTGCAGCTCAGAGCTGTAGTGTGGCACAGAATCCTGAATGATGGAAGTGAGCTGTTTTGCTGGAAAAAAATAGCCATTAAGGTTGGTAAAAATGGACTGTCACTTACTGGCTTAATAAATACTTGACCAACGAGAGGATTCCTTCTTTTTTTGTTAAAAATATATGTTATTTTTAACTATTCAAATACTATTTTCCAGTTTTTAGGCCAGATGTTAAGTTCTCCATATAATTGTGATTTATTATTCCTCTTCTATTACTATCTGGATAGCTCATACCTTCAGCCACACAAGTTAAATTTATATACATCAGATATATCTGGACATAAATGGTGTTGGACTTGATGTACTTAGCTTTTTCCACTATATAAGTAATTGCATTAGGGGATAGTAATAATGGGACATAAACAAGGGTGCAAGAATGGTTTAGCTTATAAATGCTTGATCTTTCATTTTATGAGCTTGTTGTTGTTGTTGTTGGGTTTTTTTCGTTTTGAATCTTCTTTGGCAATCCTGTGTGGAAGCTGCCAGGCGTGGGGCACTCCAGCATGTTTAGAGCTCCTACACATTTCCAAATTGGGAACCGCAAGTGTCATCTTCGCAAAAGAAAAGCTCCCTCCTGTGGAAGAGATGAACTTCTGCTGGGACAGGGAGCAGCCGTGAGGGCATCACACCGGGATTTTAAATTAGCAGCAAAGAGGGCTGCAAGGGCTGCAGAACTTTGCAAATAGTGAAATGCAAAACCTTGCTCCCTGATACTTTTTTCTCCATGTAAATTTTTCATATTTTTGTATGACTTATTTCTAAAACTGTATCTCACATATATCTGTGTGTGAGTAAAACTGAATTGTTTGAATAATATAATGTGGCCACAGTGGACTATAGTGCTAAAGGCATCTAAAGCAGCTGATATTTTTACAGATTTTGCTTTCTGTAGCTCTTTGCTGAAAAGTCTTAGTATTTGGGGCATTTCTGTGAATTTGAGTTTGTAGAGCTTACTTTTAAAAATTATTTTTCTTTGTTTTTTTTTTTTTTTAAGTTTGATAATCTGTGTATCTTGAAGATCTGTATTAAAATGATTTTGAATCTTGCTGTGATTAGTGGCCCTTGGTAGAAGGCTCTGCTGAGCTCAAAGCCCTGTGTGACTTGGGAAATAAAGCTGCATAGAGAGCATAAAGATGAAATTGTGATAGAGGGGCTGGAATTAGAACTTGATATCAAATTCCTGCTAGAAACAGTATTTTTACCTTTGAGCTGAATATGATTCATGCTTGTGATCTGAAGGTGGAAGGCTCTAGCTCATTAGCACATTAACAAAACCCTGAGGCAGTCACTTCCATAAATGCTAATGTTATTCCCCTGAGAATGAAGCACTTCTGGGGAGGGGGGAGATGGATCTCTAGTATTGCAGGGGAGTTTTAATTTCACCAATTCCAATTCATTGCCAGCTAAAGAGGACTGAGGCAGCACCAAAGGGTCTGACCCACTGGGAAAAAAAAAAAAAAAAAAA
>VWYP01007058.1:12424-26650 GCA_013400435.1 Pycnonotus jocosus | reverse complement strand
TTAAAAAAAAAAAAAAAGAAAAAGGAAAAGAATATCTGTGTTGAGCTTGGGTATTGGGATCCTGTCCTTTGGCCAAATGGTGAATTGTCATCTTGTTCAGAGATTGCTGGGTTCTAGTGACACACAGCAGCATAACTTTGGTTACAAAAGCATGAGATTAGCAATGGTATGTAAAGGTGAAGTGAGATATGCTTCTGTCTTTAGAAATGTTATGGTATACCTGCTTATTTTGATAGAGTTTGGAGTCATCTTTGAAGGAAGGAATGGTTGCTCTGTTAAGGTAGAATTATCCTCATTTATGAGCTCTGTGAAAGGTCTTTTACAACCTAACCAGTTCTACGGTTTGTATTTCCTGTTAGTAGCTCCATCTGCTGATCCGCTGGAGTATTTCTGATTGCTGCTTTTTTCCCTACGGCGATTTTTGTCTGGTTTCTTAAGAAATTGAAGCTCATGTCGAGCACACTTTGTCTTGGTCTTCTCCTTCCTCTGCACCCCTCCACCCCCAATATTAAAAGGTTTTTTTATGAAAATCAAAAGTGGGGCTGAGGGCCCCTACTGTGTTGCTTTAGTTTTATGAAATTACAAATCTGAATACAGTACACTGGATGAAATTAGTGTCCATAATGATAGAGAGGCTGTATCATGAGTTGAACTGTGATGTTATAACACCAGGGAATCCACAGGAGATGGACACGAAATTAATCTCTGTAAGTCCCATGGTTCATCATGATACACTAAGAGAATGAAAATAAAATAAAAGTTTTACTGTTTTTAGTATTCATATGGCAGTGTTTTCTGCAAAGAGACTGTGACCTGGAAGAAATGGTTTTAAATCTCTGAATCCTCAGCAGTTAATTTTCTTTTACTGGAGCAGTGGGAATTGAAATAATGATAAAAATACAGAGGAGAAAACTTACCAGAGCTGGACATTTACTCTTGACTGGAATGACTAATAATTTGTACCTGTTCACTTTAAATGAAGTCTTGTTTGAAAACTTGTAGACTGTGGTTGAAACAATTTCAGAGATATGTTCTAGTGGTTTTGAAGTAATTTAAAGCACTGGTTTGTATCAACTATTGCAGTTTGCACTAAAGCCTTGTCCTTTTTCTGCATTAAAGGGGGTAAACAACAGCTAACTCAGAGCTGGTCTGAGATTTGACAATCAGCCTACTTTTTTTTTTTTTTTCACTGCATCCTAAAGACCATTGTCCCATTTAATTTTTCATTTCTATGATATTTTAATACAAGTCCAGGAGGTAAGAAGGAGAGGGGCTAAAACTGATTCCACCCTTTTTTCTCCTCAATTGAAATTCTTTGTTATGTAGTCTAAAACTAGCTTGAATGTTGTTCAGCAACATGCTTGGCTTGGAGTATTTCTTCTAATGTCTTGAGGAGTGCTGCTCCACAGGGTGTTGATGTACTCAGTTGCTGTGCCCTCTCTGTTGGAGGCCTAAGGGCTTCCTTGCTCATTCCATACTATGGAATATAGTGCTGCTTCTCCCACCCTCTTGGACTATTATATTTGAAGTTAGTGAATGACTGAGGGCCTTGTATTTTGTAAATAGCCATTTACTCCAGAGCCTTCAAGGAAAATGAATAATAGATTGAACGGCAAATGCTGAGAGAAGAGAGAGGCTTTTCTGTCTCTCCATTACAGATGAAGATGAGAGAGGGGATGTAGATAAGCAGTAACAGGATGTGAAACCTGAAAAGTTTGAGATAACGTGAAATCTGTGAGAAGTTATTGACACTGAGCTTAGTGAGCCAGAGCTTAAAGCTACTTACCAATAAAAACCACGGGGAGCTCAGTAGGAGATTTTTGAGGTTAGGAACAGCCTTTCTAGCAGAACTGAGAAGAAGTATTAAAGGTGACTGAAATAGAGATCACCAAAAAAGTTTTTTTGAGAGTTCTCTGCTATTGTTATACTTTCATATGGAGACTCCTAGTGACTGTTTCCCCCAGTGCCTGCGGGTCAAAAGCACACTCTGAGATTCTTCTGGCTCCTTGTAGCATGACTCCAAGCCCATGCCCCTCCAGTATTTTCCCTTTAGATACCTGGACAGAAGCTGGTGTCTCAGATTAAGGCTCCTCATGGGTTTGTAGAATGGAGGAGAAGGACAGAATTGTGAATTTAGCTGTCCTAGTCATGGTTCTCCAAGAATAAAGGCTATAGGCAGGCTGCAGTGTGGCAAATAATCCCCCTTTCTTTGCTGTTTGGATCATCTCTCAGTTCTGGAGCTAAGTATATGGCAGCATTCTTTCTTTACTTGCTTATTTGTGTTTGAGGGCTACTGCTGGCATTGCAGGGCTGTAGCAGAAAGAAGTCAAAATGGATAGCTGATTTTATTAAAAGAAAAAAAAAAACCCAACAAAACAACCCTGCAAGAAAATTTTCAGCACTGTGAGTTCATTGTACAACTGATTCTGTACCTGTTTCCAGGTGCAAAATGTTAGTTCTTGCTCTCTGGAGAAAGAGAAATATATTTTCTAAGATAGGGTAAATGATCTGTAGAGGAAATATTTTCACTGTATTTATAGCAAACAATCTCCCTGGAAGTGTTCCCTCAACTTCTTTAAGTTATACTTAATCAGTACAAAATGGTTAAATCTAAATTCTTACAGTTCTGTTTTAAGCAGGGGCAGTTCATTCACATTTTAGTATATTAGGGCAAATTTGTCTCTCATGTTTATTCCATATGTTTTGGTGGAACTTTGTACCAGGAGTACATTTGAGACTACCCACCCTAAGGGTAGCAAAGTTCAGTGTAAACATTGTGAATTTAAGAATGATGTGATCAGCACATTTATACCTGGCTATTACCTTATCCCGATACACAAAATGTTGCTAGACTTGAACAGAGTAGATTCATGATACATTTGTTTGTTTGTTTTAATGCTTTTTAAATCTTTGGAGAGTAAAGTTTCCATACAGAACAGGGATGACTGCAGTTATATTCTCATACCCTGGTGTTTCCTATGTTTGCTCAGCTTACCTTTAACATAGTATTTAGCCAGAAGTGAAAATTGTACAGTTAATTAAAAAACACTCCAACAACCAACAAATAAAAATAGGCATTGACTCAGACTGTGTATTCTGTGCACAAAATTGGCCACAGCTTGTTCTCTCCCATGAGTCTGAAATGTGGGAGTGCCTCAGGTGAATCTGTTGGCAGAGCAACTTAGTGAGCAGGAGAGTGCCATCCATCACAGTCAGAAAAGAGGATAGTGTGTGATATTGCACTGCTGCCACTTGTTTGCAGAACCTCTGGAGTTCACATCAAACTCATAAAGATTCAGTTCAAACTTCTCAGAGTGTTTGGTCCCTGTGGCACATAGATTGTAGTTACACGTGGATATTACTGACAGTGTTGTCACAGTCACTCTTGTAAGAGCAAGCTCCCAACCTTGTCTTTGCTGTGCTGAGAATGAGCAGAAGGTGCAATCAACCACCAGCACAGTCACGTAGTTCTTGCCTTCATCATGATCCACTGATTTATCGTTTCTTCTCTCAGGATCATTTAAAGGCTGCAGATCCTGGATGGGATACTGGCTGTTCCTCAGTGTTGGGATAAAGGAAGTAGGAGTGCCTGTTCTCTGGAGGAGGGAAACCAAGGTGTTACAGAGAGCATGCAAAGCACTTGTACATGGATGGCAGCATCAAGAATCAAGTTTATCTGTTTATTCTGACAAACAGAGTATCAGAGCCTTATACTCGGTCAATGCAGATGCACTGCTATGATTTTTTTTTCAATTTAATATTTTTAGCATAAAAATTGATGGGAGAGGCTGTCTGTCATTGCTTTTTAGGCTGTGTCTCCAATGGAGATCTGTTTGTGTCTATGTGCTCATAGTGCAATTCACTGTGGGTCAAAAGATTACAAACTCCAGTGACTGCAGTGGGACAACTCGCAAAACCTTATGGCAGAGACAGAGAAACAATGCAGTGAGAACTGGTTTGTCTCTTCCTAGCTTGATGCCACCTTGTCTAAGGCTGAAAGCCAAGGTTCACAGGGATTTGAAACCTTAAATCCTGGTATCAGGGAGAGGGGGAAGAGGAAGCAGTCCAAAGAATGTTGGTGAAAGCTGCCAAGCATGCAGCAGAGAAGGCCTGTGGGCAGGAGTGTGTGTCTCTCCTGGCCAAAGGTCTGGATTAGCTACACTAAAGGGGGCTTTGCAAGTCATCACTTGTGAGCTTTGCAGAGTTAAGGGCAAACATGAATGTTGTAAGACTATGAGTGTTGTAAGACTCAGTGTACTGCTGCTTTGTGCTTCAGGGTTGACATAGCTATTAAGGCAATGCTCAGTGCTTTGAATTTTGAGAGTCATAGCATTTGTTTCAGATCTCAGAAAGAGGTTAGCATTTACAACGTGCCACATCCTTATTTAATCAAAGCTTTGCATGAGGCTTTAGAAGAATGGAACACACAGCACATACATCAAAATTTTACACAGTAAGTGAGTGCAGTGCTCTTAACCAAGTGAAAAAGAACCTCTGCTGGCACGCAAAAACCTTGTATTACAAAACTTACACCTTTATTGTACAGAAGTTCTGTTCACATCTTTTATACAAAGGATTTTATAAATGAGGTCTTCTGATTCTTTGCTAGTTTGGAATCAGTAAGGGTCACTGCATTTGCAAACCAGTGGGTAGAGCTTCAGCTGAAGCCAGTAAAACCTCTTTACCATATGAAAGTTAGAGCATGGAGACTTAAGGTTTATTATTTCTGGTTCATATCCAGTCAGATGGTAGGAGATACCAAAGCCTGTAGTAGCTGCACTAAACACAAAGCACTGTGCAAAATCTAATGACCTAATAAAAAACCTATGCATGATCACAACTGTAATAATCATGACTAATAACTTGCTTTTGAATCCTGTTACTCAGCAGTATCAAAGAGCTATCTGCTACCTCTAAATACAGATGTGACACAAAGATTTGGAATGTTTGTTTCATTTTTCTTATGAAAATGACTGCTGGACACTTCATGACAAAAATCTTGAAGTTTCTCATTTATAAAACCTCCAGCTGGATTGACACATTGTCAGCATTTTCTGACATATATATTTAATTCTAGTCTAATGTGTCCTGAATTATGGAGTTCTGTATAAAAATGGAAATATTAATTAGAAAAAGCTGTGTAAAGAACAAACTTGTCTGGAGTTTTAAATGCTGCTGATTGAGTAATGCATCAAACTGTCACAGCAACAGTTTTGTAGTGACTCAAATTCTATGAATATTCAACAGAGTTTTCCTGGATGAAAGAAATTCAAAACATTACTATCCAGGGAACTGCTGAAATCTTGGGTCTCCTTTACTAGGAGCAAATGTTTGCTTTGTTAGCAAAGCACTTGATGAGCAAGAGGAAGTTGATGGGACCGTTTTGCTTTACATGTGTGGAGTATCAGAGCTGGTAGTATGGATACTCAACCAACACCACGTGAATAATCTTTTGTTTAAGAATAATGCAAATCCCATTTCTATGTGCTTAAACTTCACCCAGGGGAGGGGGATATGCGAGCTGATAAATGCCATTTACACCTTCCCCAGAAAAGTGATTAACCAATTCTCATCCTTTCTATCCCTGCTGCAATCCTGGGCAGCAATGTTCAGCCTTAGGATATGGGACATGTACAACCCAGTTGCTCTTGCTGTTCCCTACTTCCTTTTAAAAGCAACTTGCTCCACCTGTGCCAGGATCAGCTGGATTTATTCATTGCAGCATTTCTTAAATGCTGGAGAGCTAGGACACTGTGGGTCTTACATGTTTTTTACTAGGACAGAAGTTTGTGAATTTATGTGTCCCATGTGTTTCTTGCCAGTGTGTCACTGTACATATGTGTTCATATGTACAAACAAAAGAAACCAAAATATATAAATTATTGCAGAAAAAAATCATTTTTCTAGCAATGCAGAGACAGAACTGATTCACAGCTGTAAGTCTAGAATCATTATAGCATGTTATCTGGAAACTTCTGCTAAAATGCTAGCAATAGCACTTCTTTCTGAAGTGCAGATTTGAATTTGGTCAGTTCTTTCATTTCGAAGAATTCTTTCTAGGAAAAGTCTAGGAAAGAAGTTAATGGAGAAGATTATTTCTATTTATCGTTTTCAGTAAAATTTACCCATATAATGTTGCCTTAGAGTGGAGATGCAGCTGGTTAGCTCAACATTCCAGTGGTGTATTATTACATCAGTGCAACTATCAGTTCTTTTGGCTGTAGAAATCTGCAACTAGTAAAGCCTTCTGATTAATAACTCAGAGGAAGAAAATATTTCTTTGCAAATTCAATTCTGTCCTAAATCTTTACTTTTCACACTATATTACTGGAACTAACTGCATATGAATGAGCTCTACCTGAGTGTTATCACATTAACTATCTGCATTTTAGCACACTGGGTCTGTGTTTCCTAGAAACACTAGCTCTGGGTGAAGAACACAAGGTACTTTGGACTTCATTCTCAGAAAGCACTGGTTACATACCCTCTGCTGTCTGACCCTCTAAAACCACTGCCCTTTTTTAACACAGTGTTTTCAGCTCATTTAGATGGCCATAGTAGAGAAGAAACTGTTCAGGTCCTTTATTACGAAGATCAAAGATCGAAAGTCATGTTTACCATTTACATACACAATTTACAAATTATTCACAAAGGGAGTAACAGATATGCAGGAACTGACAGCTCACTTCAACCCAAGCTGAGGACAGGACAAGTGTCATTGTTTCCTTGCTTCCCTGTCTTTACTGGAATAAAAGATATGTTGGTTTTGTGTTGTCTGTTTGTGTTAAACACTGATCAAGTGTTTATGAAGCACCTTTAGTTATGCTTGTCTTTATTTGAAAGAGTGCAGTGCATGTATAAATGTGCACTGGAATCTGTGCCCTTCACACTACTGAGTGTTTGTTGGTCAGAAATCTTGTCAATTAATACAGTGGTCAGGCTTGAAAATGTTGGTTTGTAAGATTTACCTGATTTCAGTAATGTGCCAGTAAAATAAAAATGGAGTTTAATGTCAGACCTCTTACTCTAAGAACTAAATTAAGTGTAGCTGCTCTATCTCTCAAGGATACTGTATGATCTTAAGATAGGTCTTAGCCATGCTGTTGGATGTCTTGGATAACACAATTGATTTATTGCTCTTCCTTTGTCAAGTTTTACACCATTTCCTAATGCTATTTCAAAGACTGGGAAACTTAACGAAAAAGAATCCTCTTTAAGAGATGTGGTAAATTAGCAAACTTCACAGAATATCTTACAGCACTTAACAAAAGGGAGAATGAGTTCCCAAATCCCTTGATATGAAAGCACAATACCAACAGTGCATTAGCTGCCATTTAGCTAAACCTACAAATAACCATATTTTTAATTTTTGGTGTCCACTGGGAGGACAGTACGTCAAAATGCTCGAAGGAACACACTGATTTTGGAGCAAACACAAATGCAAATACAGAAATCACCAATGTGATGTTAATCCAAATTCTAAGCAATGAAGCAAAACACTTCACAAAAGTTGTTACATCTACTCAGAATAATCCAAATACTTACAACAGTATTATGATATGACTTCCTACCCAGCTATCAGATATCCTTTACCATGAACCTTTCAGTACTCTCAGGGTGACAGATAATGAATGTTGCAGATGCCATGGTAAACATAAAATACAGTAATAGGCAAATATTTTAGTGGCACCACCTGTATATACAATGTAGTTGTTGGAACCTTATGGACAAAGCAGTGTTACAGTATGCCTTTGTTAAGGCTTCTTGCTGGTTTAAAAAGGTAGATTTTTTCTTGAGAGGGATTGTCCAGCAGTACTGGTTTCCCATCTCTTCAGTGGAAGGTCTCTTTATTGATCCACATGAGGCTGCGTGTTTCGTTTGGTTTGCACTCGTACTCGATGCTGCCAAAGCTGTTCCCCCATTGGCAATGATCCCGTTTGTGGTAGTTGTAGAATTTGACTTGCCAGACTGTCTCAAACACGCCAATGTCATTAAACTGTGAGGGAGAGGGAATACCAGTGTTAGTGAGCTGATTATTTTGTTGGTTTCTCTCTCATCCTGAGAAATAACACTCGTGAAACTACAGAACATAGAACACCTGGTGTAAGGATTATTGTTCCTCTGTTCAATAAATCAAACAACTGCAAAACATGCTCCAGCAATCAGAGAAGTCTTTTGTATGTAGCCATACAGAAAACATGAATGATTAGATTCTGCATGTACTGTCCTCTTGCACTCACATCTGGGATAAGCGAGGGAGTAAAAATATTCAAGTTGCCATATGGATAAATGTTAGTAACAACAAGAATCAAAGCCATAATCTTTCTTAAGATGACACAGCTTCTATGTACTGTAGCTCATGTGCTAGTGATCTGCAGTGATACGGACCATCATTTTACCTTTATACCATACCTAGAGGCTGCAGTTGGGAATTGGGAAGATTCTTCTTTTGCTCAGTCTGAAACCTTTAATGTATCTGCATTTTGGAGTCTTGTCTTTGCAGTCTCTTGACTGAGATGTGCTGGTCTTGCACCACTTACTGCTCTCCTGGGATGCTATTCCACATTTTAAATGAGACTTAAGCAAGAGAAGTTCTGTGTGCATATCTGTAACTAGGTGGACTGTGATAGTGCAGCTGAGCAATAGGAGCTAGTAAAGAGATAATCAGTGTGTTTAGTAGATAAGTGTCTAAGTAGTGAGACAGTGACTTTAAATTGTCTATGCACGCAGCTTTGAAGGGAATGAGAACATGGCTGTAGTAAATTCTGTAAAATAAAGGGTTTTTTTCTCTTTAAGCCACTGCTAGACACCTGTACAACATCAGAAAAACCTCAGTGAGGCTTTCAAGCATAAATTATGATTTCAGTTTTAATGGTAATGGAAAATTTGACTTCCTATGCCTTGAGACATTACAGAGAATCTCAGGTGTGGGTGTGAAGCCTGTGTGTGTTGCCATTGGTCCCAAGCCAGTATGGCTCGTTGATTGTTACATTGTTAGAAGATACTAAATAGTGAATTTATTGCTACTGAACAGCACCATTCTTCACCATTCTTCAGTATTTTTTCACTTTCAGTATTTCCATCACTCACTTTAATGACAGCTTCTTCACTTGACTGTTTTCCATTCCTGTCATGTGCCTGGGAGCTGATCTTTGATCATCTGCCTGTCTAATCACACTAGCAAAGTCAGTGTGAAAGCCCTTTTACAGAGAAATTGTTCCTGATTTACAAGCAGAGTCTTCTGTATGCAGATTTTTCAGAAGGACACATTTGGTGTTTATTTGTTTGTTTGCTTTAAAATTCAAGATGTGGTTTGTAAGGTGCTGCTGTGTAACAGACATTACTTTAAACCTTCCCTCCACCCACTGTGGTAAGTTAAATTTAGCCCTGACAATAGCAGAAGTTACTGTGTGCTGTGAGTGGAAGGGTTGTATTCAGCTCCAGTTACAAGTGTTACCTTAAAGGAGTAACAAAAATATTTCTGCCACTTCCTTTGACTAAGAAAGTATCAGATGTACAGGTTATTTTATCTCTTCTAGCAACTAAAATCTTAATTAAAGGTTTTTTATAATCAGTAATTTTTGATAGTAGTCCTGATATAATGCAAGATAGTAAAGGTTGAACACATTGGAGATTACTGTGCCCAGTCCACAAAACTTGTCAGAGAGCATCAGCCACCCTCAGTGCAGAAACTAAGGAAGAAAAGGCATTTGTAGTAACATTTGTAGAAGGTGATATGACACAAGAACAGCATTTCATTAATGTGTGAAGGATCTGATTTTCAGAAAGATAGATGAAGAAAGCAAATTTAATTTTCCTTCAATGACCCAGTTTGCTGAACTACCCTGAGTAGTTTGACTGCTCTAGGTTTTTGGGAGAAGGAAAAAAATTAATTGCAGAGCTTTTCTACTACTGTGTGCCTCCCCCAGCCCAGTACTTAGCACATGCAGAAGCTCTGTGGAGTAATGAATATTCTGCATCCTCAGAGCTCCCCTGAATTCCCATGGCTCCTGCAGCTGAATCCTGGCTATTCCACTGAGCTTGTACGTTGGCATCTCCAGGAAAGAAGAATAGCCCTGCTTTTTGCAGGTCAGGGTTCAGGTTAAGTGAATTTCCCTGTCTGCTCTTCTCTATCCTCTGGTGCTACAGGAGTAAATAGTTATTTAATCACTCCATCTACATTTGCATGCTGAGATGATTTGATATCTATTACTGCAACTAGAGTTCCAGCTTCTTTATTCAGTCTTAGACTACTCTGATCAAGAACAAAATGATGCCTTCTTCTAAAATAGTTCTAACTATTTAGAACTATGAAATAGTTCTTCTAACTTAGTTTACAGCATTTGCCAGACAATTTAGCAGCTTCTGGACAGTGTGCATGACTGACCAATCAGGTAACAGAAACAAATAATCAGATTCTGGAATTCAGGGACAGGATTGCTGTTTAACATGAATAAACTCTGGCTGTCATGGGTCAGATGTCTACTGGCCAATTAAAGCAGCAACACAAAGAATTGTTTGTTTAAAGTTTCAAAACAGATAGGAAAGAAGCTCTTATGGATCTTTGTGGACTTGAGGTCATTCAGACACTAGACTGGCAGTATCAGACTAGTTTGTGACTGCAGGACTGATCTCACAATCTATTTCTAATGTGAATTCAGTTTTTATGCCTTAAATACTGTCCTTACCACTGCAGGATGCACCAGGATTCTTTCTGTTCTAGAAAAGGAAGTGGAGGCAGAAGTTCCTCATAGTTGAAGGAAATAGGAAAATTTAAAGCTGTTTGCAGTAAGCTCAGTTTTGAAGATTCAGGAAGTAGGTATTCAAAGCAGTTTTCAGACTGGGGTGTGTGAGGCTTGTTCCCTAAATCTGTTACAGCTCTGCTTAGCTAAGCAGCTAAATGATGAGGTTAACATGTAAATCCCTGTTGAGATACCTATGTTTAATACTTAAAAGTATCAATTGTGGGTATCTAAGTCTGTACTGATGAACCTATCTATCAAGATCAGTTCCTAAAAGGAATTGAGGACCTGCTTAGTGCTTGAAAATCCTATTAGTTTCACAGTTAGTATCCCAGGATCTGATCTGTAAAAGCAACTCTTTGGGCAAGTATGGTGGCTACTCATTCTGATGCTAAAACAGACCATGTCAGAGCTTATAACTGAAAATCAGACCCTCCTTATGTTTCGTTCATGATTTGGCTTGGTTTTTTCCAAAGGAAAAGTTAAACTTCTAGATTTGCAGAGCTCACATCAGTGCTGCAGTTAAGGGTAAATGTGACCAGCAAAACAGGGATGCCTAAGTCAAAGCAGATGGTTTTTTTGGGAAAGCTGTCCTTTCTCCTCCTGATATAAGGTAAAATATAACTACAGTGACCAAGAGTGGCATCCAGCAGCTGTGTTCAGCTTGTGAAATCATACTGTGTTTGGTTTTCCTGGGTGTTAAAAGGAGGTGGCTGTATATAAAAGTGATTAATGTAATACTCCATATTAGTCTTAATAACCTAAGATTATGAAATTGTGATGTGGGTCTCCAAAATTAAGTTAGGCACACTGTAATTATTAGAAACACCAAATGGAGATGTTACAGTTCTTATTCAGAAAGGGATTACTATACTAAACTATGATTCTAGAAAAAAAAATACTGAAGAGCAATATGAAATCTTGTGTGCAGTAAGCAAATGTCATAAAATGCTGAAATCTGGTGGGCTTGCATAAGCTGGAACAGACTCTTAAGAGAGCTTCAGATGAAGATGGCTTGCTGCCCTGATTTCTTTTTGTGGTACATAAGACATGGAATAAACAGCAGGAATCTCTCACAAGTAAAATCAGGAGAAGAAAAAAGACAAACTACCAAAGCAAAACAAATATCACCCAAAAGAGTGCTGTGGAAATCTGCCTGCTGCTCTTCATGTCTTCTGTCAGCTCTGCTGCCTCATGGGCTGGAGCTTTTTGTCATCTCACTCTGGGGCCATGGAGCCTCTCTTTAAGACAGGAGTGAGGAGCCATTTAAAATATGAACTTAGGTTTGTGGGTGCAGATAGTGGAAACACATGGGAAAAGAGAGAAGACAGCCTTGGGTTTTGTTCTCAGGCATGCTGAAGGTGACAGATGGAAGGGGACAGCAGTCACCCCTTGTGCTTGGGCCATCATCTGTGCCAAAAAAAAAAAAAAAAATGGTGCTGCCAGGCAAAATCCCTGTATGCCAAGAGATTGGATTTCTAGCCAAGAACCTCAGTGGAAGATGCCTAATATAGTATGTCCTATAGAAGGGGTGGGGGGTTCAGCTCACAATTCTTTCTGCTGCAGCACCCCAAAGGGTTTAGCAGGTCTCTAGAAAACCTCCTCCTTCTTCCTGGCCCTTGCTGTTTACTTGGGAGAGAAGGCAGCAGGACTTGTTTTTTCCAGCTGTGTTCTGGCCAGCAGCCTTACACAAACAAAGAGGAAAAAACAGCAGCTGTGATCAGACTTTGCCCTGGAATATTTCACCACACTCTCTCTGGGAGTCAAGCCCCTCATTGTCCTCTCATACCAGACTTGTAGAACCACGTACCTGCATGTTGACTTGGATGGGCTGTCTCTCCCCACTCTTGGTATGGGGCACCCCTTCCGTGTCATAGATCCCTGTGTAAGAGGCCACTTGTGCATCCCGGGATTTTTCTTCCAGTGGCACATTGACACCGCCGATGCCCATGGTCCTACAACAAGACAGGATTCCAGCCTTTCAGCCCCGAATTCCCCCTTCCTTGGCAGTTTGGAGCCAGCCACGTGGGCTTTTGCAGTCTGGTAGCCTCTGTGCTGGGGAAAAGCTTCAGGGATTCTAGCAGACCTGCATGTGCTGCTGACTCACTGGAGCTCCTGAAATATGCCAGGGCTCTGCAGTCACCCAGGGAAGGAGTAGCAAAGAGAGGCAGGCGGGATCTGATTTCGAATGGATAGGGTGAGGTTGGTCGAATCTCTGCTGCGGGGCTGCCCCTCCACCCAGAGCTGGTTCCCTGCCTGGTCCCTGTCCCTGCTTTGCCACGCCGCAGCGAGGCTTGGGCATTGTGTAGGAGGGGCTTCTTCCTCCAGCGAAAACCGCGGGGAAGGAGGGAGAAAAAGGAGCTGGGCTTGAAAAAAAGCTCCGGGAGAAGGTGGGGAGGGAGAAGGAAGGCAGCGACTCCCAAACGCGGCATCCATCCCGGAGCCAGCCAGGCGGAGCCCTGGGAAACAGCTGGCCAGGGACCCAGAAACGGGGCCACCGAGTAAAAGGGCGGGGAGGGAGAAATCACGGAAACCCCGCGCTGTCAGCCTGCCAGGAAAATACATTAAACGTCTAAAAATAAAGCGGCGCGGAGGGAGGGGAGGGGAGGGCCGGGGGAGCCGCCCTGAGGAGGACGGCCGCACTTACGTGGCCTGGACGGTGCCGGGTCGGAGGGACACCTCGATCTTGTACTTGGCCCCGGTCAGCAGCTTGATGGTGCGGTTCTGGCCGAAGCGCTGCCCGTCCACCTTGAAATACACGGCCCCGTCGTTGGGCTGGATTTTGAGGGAGACGCTGATTTTCACGAGGCCGGGGATGTCGCCCATCGCTGGCGGCCGGGGGGGCCCGCGGGCTCTGCGCGCGTCTCGCCCCCTCCGAGGAAAGGCGGCTGGCCGGGAGCGAGGGAGAGGAAGAGGAGGACGGAGAAGGAAGAGGAGGGGCTGCCGGATCCCAGCCAGGCCAGCCCTTCCCAAAAGCAGCGCATGAGATGCTTGATTATTTATTTTCCCTCCCACTAATCGCGGCGTAGCATCTGGGGCGGTTGATGTCTTTTCCCCCCCTCTCCTTTCCCCCGCCTCCACTTCATCACCCCGCCCCATATGCCGGTTTGGGGGACATTTGCAGCTGCTCAGATTGCAGCCGGTTTCCAGGGAGTTAATCCGGCCCCGATTACTGCAGCCTTAATCCCGCAGCTCGTCCCGGAGGAAACGAGAAGGGCCCGGGCCGGGCGCCGCCGTTCAGCACCACGGGCACGGACAGCGGCGCGGGCAGGGCCCGGAGCCTGAGGGGAGCGCCCGAAGCAGCGCCGGGACCCTCACCGGGGGAGCCCCCAGGCCAACCCCCGATCCCCTCACCGGGGAGAGCCCTCAGACCATCCCCTGATCCCCTCACCGGGGAGAGCCCTCAGACCATCCCCTGATCCCCTCACCGGGGGGAGCCCCCAGACCATCCCCCGATCCCCTCAGCGGGGGGAGCCCCCAGACC
>VWYP01007058.1:0-12362 GCA_013400435.1 Pycnonotus jocosus | reverse complement strand
CCTGGGGGGCGCCCCCCCAAACCATCCCCCGATCCCCTCAGCTGGGGGAGCCCCCAGAGAACCCCCGATGCCCTTAAATTGCCTTAAATTGTTGCACGCTCTTATGAATCGATTCTGAGTGATCAGATAAATTCGTACAACACATTCCTTCAAAATCTTCACGCCCATGTCCATGGCTCCCTCACCTGGGGAGAGCTCCCCAAACCATCCCCCGATCTCCTCACTTGGGGGGAGCCCCCCCAAATCACCCTTCGATTCCCCACCCGGGAAANGAGTGATCAGATAAATTCGTACAACACATTCCTTCAAAATCTTCACGCCCATGTCCATGGCTCCGTCACCTGGGGGAGCCCCCAAACCATCCCCCGATCCCCTCACTTGGGGGGAGCCTCTCCAAACCATCCCCCGATCCCCTTACTTGGGGGGAGCCCCCCCAAATCACCCTTCGATTCCCCACCCGGGAAACGCCTCCCGAGGGTTGATGGAGCCCTCTGGGGTGGGCTGAAACATTTGTGTATCAGCATGGAGGAGCCAGAGCTGCCCGAGAGAGGGGAGGGCAGACAGCAAAGCAGTGGATTTCTGCCTTTTCTCTCTCCCGGTGCTGTAAAAGGTTTTGTTGAGTCTGCATGCCTGCACTGAGGGTCGCTTTCTTGGCTGTCAGAGTCTCCATGCCTGCACTGAGGGTCGCTGTCTTGCTCCCTGAGGTCAACAGTCAACATCAGCAGGCTCAGGTTTCTCTTGGGATTATTTTAATCACTTCGTTGCAATCCTCTTATTGAAATAGAAAAGGCCCCATACACTGTAATTGCACTGTAAAATGAGAATCTCACGTCTTTAAGTCTAATGCTACTCTTTACATATGTCTGGTGCTGTTTGTTCAAGGACAAAGATCTTTGAAACTGAACAATATACCATAATTCAACCCTCAGCCTGTCTCATTCCCATCTAACAGAGATTACTTTTAACCCAGGCAGGTTTGTGCCTCTTTGCCATTATTTTTTATTTCTTCTTGTTTGTTGCTAAAACTGTAGCATCCTCAAGTCTGACACAAAATATATTCTATGGGCCATGAATGTATTTTCTGCTTGGGCATTTTGGCAGAGTTAATGGTTTTGTGAAGAGAATTTCATAGGTCCATGTTGCACTGGACCTAACCTGTTCTTTGTTTTTCTAAGGCTGGGATGTACATGGGGTGGTATAATATAAAATAAGCCAAATGGCAGATACAGCATTGGCCAGCTGCATTTCCTTATGCATGCAAGTTATTAAGTGATTTAATCTCATTGTGAACTTTAAGCAAAATAATGCCAAAAATCTCTGGAAAAAAACCCCAAACCCCAGAAAATCCTATTGGATATCCCTTGCTTTGGGTTCCAGCTCAACATAGGCTTCATAATGTGTTCAGCCATTCAGGTTTCCACAAATATAGGGGCAGGAATGATCCCTGCCTCTCATAACTGTGTATCTCTACAAAAATACTAAACAGCCAAAACAAAAACAAGCAAACAACACCCACCCCAGTCCATTTCTCCTTATCTCTTTTTCCTCACTGCAAGAGAAATCTCATTTTGCATTACATTCTGCAGAAAATGCTGCACTTTGTGGCTTGCTGGAAGTTTTGCCCACAGTAAATCCCCCCTCCTGTAAGTTTAAGTGTAATTCAGTGTGAAATCACAGAGGCTTAACCTGTGGGCAATCTGACAGTGTCACTTAAAGTGGTGTGGGAGGAGTAATGGCCATTGCTAGGGATCAGGTTTACTGGCTTCATGGGCCAGACATATCATGTTGTAGTAAATTGTGTGTAGCTGAAGACATTGATTGCAATTAGCTTCCCGAGTACATGGGAGGTCAGATCTATAACCAGCGTTTTTTTTCTCTTATTATTTCAGCCTGAATGATTATCTTTCTATGGGCACAGCTCAGACTGCGACTTTATCCCTGACCAGTATTGGGCAAACATGAGGGAAAACTAAAAAAGCATCATATTATGGAATGTGTATGCATAGTAACAGTCTTACCATATGCAAGTGTAACATGATGAGAGTAGAAGAAAAAATTTTATGAAGAAAAAATTCTTTATTTAGGCAATTACCTTCTTTTGATTGATCTAATAACTTTACTTGTGTTAATACATTTACTTATCTGATCCTATCAGATGCCCTTTATCAGTAGAGATCAAGGAAGGAGTTGTCTTAAACTAAATGAATCATCACAGACTTAGGACAAAGTCCTATTTCTCCTAAGCCACAGCAGCACTTTCCTTCTGGGAACAAAAAGATAAAGTTGTGTCAACTCCTCCATTCTCTACACCTGCATTGGAGGGGTGGGGCTATAATATTTAATGTCTTTGTAAACTGCAAAACTGTTTTTCTGGGGTTTTGTTTGTTTGTTTGGGGGGGTTGTTTGGTTTTATGTGTGTGTGTATCTGTGTTTTGCTTTGGTTTTTTCAGTCCTTCAAATCTACTTTCATTCTCCTGGCAGCTGAGGATTCGCAGTGTGTTTTGTGGTACATTAAGCAAATACCCTTCCCTTGGGGTAGGAAGATTGGAGCACTCCCCTATGCTCTGGCAAATGCCTCGGTGCTTTTGAAGTGATGAGTCAGTTGTAGCCAGCAGTTTTATACCTCTTTTTCTTCCTAAATCTATGAAAGTCCCACACATCCTACAAGATGTGTGCTACATACAAGCTACATCTTCCAAGACCTCTTTCTTGTGCATAAACCTTCCTTGCTGCATCAACATAAACTGAATGTATCACTGCTGGGGAACTACTGTAGAGGAGAGGTGAGGGGAGATGTGTTCAATGAAAGCTAAGAGATAACATGTAGATGAACCATCACCAATGCTTTATGCTGGTCTGAATTACCTAGAAAACATTCTGGAGAAATGTGTTTGGTCTCTTGATTGCATCTACTCACTATGATCTCTCTAGGCATTATAATATGTCAGCTGCATAAGCTTTCAAGAATTAACATTTATGCAGACCTTCTCACTAATGCATTAATCTTGCTGCAAAGCTCAACAATCATTAAATATGTAAAATGTACCTTGAGGCAGAACAAGATGGTTCATTTAAGATGGCCAAGCCACAGCATTTGGATCCTAAGGTGACATGTAATAGCTGTGTTAGCCTTTTTATGCTTGCCCCTCTTTGATTAATTTCTTAACACAGGGCTAAATTTGGAGATGTTGTGGTTTGGGGTTTCTTTTCAAGAAGGACATGCAAAGCCACAATCTCTCATGCGCCAAAAATAGCCATATGTTTGATTCTGTATGGAGGGAATTGTGCTGAGACTTGCACCTGCCAGCTCTCAATTTAATACTTTGATTCTTTTGAGCCCTCTGCCTCTGTGATGAAGTGAGAAATTTTTTTTACTGAAATATCAGCTGGACAGTCTTTATCTTGTTTGGAAATGACTTGTGGATGTCATTTTCCCCATAAAATCATTTTGAACATGTAACATTTGTTACAATTTCCCCTCAAAATGCAGCCTGATTTGCTGGAGAGACATATATTTATGGAGAGGTCATGTGTTTTGTTGCAGATGAGGTGGGCTTGTGGAATTTACAGTGCAGGAAACATGTTAGAACCATCTCTGCAAGGGCTTGTGGGGCAATGAAGCTGCTGTAACAGAATCTTGCTTTCCTTGCAGCTGCTACATGGTTCTAATTTTTGGTATAAATACATCTAGTCCTTCAGGTAGATCTCTTGCTCTGATAAATGTAGTTGATCACTTTTTTTTTTTTTCACTTTTTTTTCTTTTTTTTTTTTTCAGGAGCTCATATTCTGAAGTAGCAGAAATAAAGCAGAACTTTCTGAAGAAATACAGCAGCAAGTTCTCCTGTACAAGAACAGTAACCTGAGCTAAGATATTCAGCTCTGCTGCAGACTGTGATATTGTGACAAATTCTGCTCATCCAACACCATGCACCTTTACCTGCTTGAGACAGAAATGGAGAGGACATAGCAAGTTATAGCAGATTTCCACACTGCAGGTTATCTTCCATTTCTGACAAAGCTCTTCCTCCCCTTTGTGGAGAAGTAAAAGAAATACAGCTCTTCGTCTCTCTTATGCCTGGTGTTGTTTTTTAGGAATGGCTGGACAAAGAAGACCCACATGCACAGTCCACACTGCCCTACACCTGCCACAGCCTTTTGTGTTTAAGGACCATTTTGGCTCACAGGAATGATTCAGCTTCATCAGCATGTTTCTGTCTGGGCGGGATGAAGTGCTGCTTTCACCCTGGTGGTGTGTGATAAATGAAACCAAACCACAGCAGTAAAGAAAAGGATTGTGCCAGACTTGTACAGGGGAAGGGCAAAAGGACAACCTGAGCCTTGAAGATGAAATAGGAACAACATAGAGAAGTGTTATAAAAGGCATTGCCTTCAGCTAACATTGGCTGGAAGTTATTTTGTGTTTTAACACTGAGTAGCATAAGTAGTAATGGTAAATTCTGGAGCCTTTGGCTAGGTGCCACTGTGTTTAGATTTACATTTCTTACTTCCAAAGGCTTTTCATTCAGGTAAGTGAGAAGAAGGAGCTTCTGTGAAATTGTGGAGTCAGCATCCTTTTGTGTTTTCATTGAACCACTTTTTAGTACAGGCATATATAGATATTCTGTTGAAGAGTACCTACCCCTGTCATCTCACATCAATTTATTGTGCAGGGCCCTGTCATCCTGATTCAGCACAAACACTGAGTCAGCAGGAGCAGGCAAGCAGGAAAACCTGGAGAAAGGATGCCTGCAGGGAGGAAAATACTGGCAGATTCTTTTGTCTTTGCTTCCAGCTGGAGATTTGGCTTCCTTTCCTCAGATCTGATGTGAGGGAAGTAAAGTAGAGACAGAAGGAAGAGCTTACTCTGATCCTGTTCTCTGTCTTTAATCATAGCTCCAAGCTCTGAAGCATTATGTCCTCAAGGTAGATAATAACGGGATAATTTGGCTTCCAAATTACACTTCAAGAGTTACTGTTGTCTGTGACCTGTATTTTTGGTTTATCTAATTGGAGAAAAGAAAAACAAAACAAAACAAACAAACAAACAAAAAAACCAACAAAACAAAAAAAACCCACACACAACGGGTTTTTTTCCCTGAAGATGGAACCGCTGAAATGAAAGGCAAGAGAAGGAAGCAATTCACCTTCTTAAAGCAAAAAGAATTAGTGACCAAAAAAGACATTATACAGGAGGATTCTACAGACTCCTCAGACCTTCAAACATCCTTTTAAGACTTATGGGGGATGAAAGGAACCTTCACAGAAATATAACTCACAAATCCCGTTAGATCATCTATGCTCTGGGAATCCAGAGCATTTTCAGTTCATTCCAAGTCCTGGATCTGGTAGGCAAATTTTCTACTGTAAATGTTAGACAACATTTCTGATCACTTTTTAGTGTAAATTTTTACTCTTAGTTCCAAGGACCATGAAGTTTTATTAGTTTTGTGTGACTTTCTGTCTCTAATAATTTTAAAATCTGTTTGTTGAATTCAAGTAGGCTTCACATCCAGAGAATAGATGGGGTCTTTGATTTGCAAACTGATGTATGATTGGCTTCATCAGCAACTGGTGCCTTTAATAGCAATAAGATCCTTACAACAACATGATTTACATGAGCAAAGGAACAATGTACTGGGACTGCAGGCCTTAGAAACCCCAAACAACTTAGTGATAGATGAAATCATCACAAAAATGTTTGCTTTGGACAGAATGCACTACAAAGTGTTCAATCTGAAACAAGTGGTTCAGACAGGTCCTCTGCCTGCAGAGAGATTGGGTGTGTCACTTGAGCAGCAACCAGTTGAGAAAGGCCTGGAAAAGGAAAATCTTGGGATAGTGAAGCATTGGTACAGATAACCAAGGAAGAAGTGGAGTCTCATCAGTGGGAATGTCACTAAATAGGCATCAGTGAGGAATGTCTAGGAAAGGTCTCTGGGGGCTCTGCTAACCCTCTGGTCCTCTCTCACAGACCTTGTCTGATTTCTGAGTAAGACTTCCTCCAGAGTAAAGGCTGAGACAGAGAGTCATATGGAGAACAGGAATTTCTGTCTGTGAAAAAAGTCCCTGTTTAGGGATCTTGGCAGAGGTGGCAGATGGAGTCACCCTGGGTTCAATCAACATTTATCTGAATTAGCTTAGCTGCAAAAGTGACCTGGAGTCTTGTGCTTGGAAGAACTCAAGAGGCTGCCTCAAGATACCATGAAGCAGCCTCTTATTGCCTCCCATATGCCCCCACTTTCTTCTATAAGGGAAAGAGGGATTTTGACACTGGTATTTATAAAAACTATGGGTTTGCCTTGTCTTTTCCCAAATAAAGCCAAACAAGCTCTGCAGCAAGTAAAAGATTCTTGTAGAAAGCATTTCGTGGTCAGTGCTTTATGTAATGCGCAGGTCTAATCCATTTGTGCCTGTTTGACAGCTGACATCTTTGGGAGGCCTCAGCATGAAAAATCCAAAACCTGATCAAGTCTGATAAACAAATTTCTTATGTCAGCAGAGGGCGCATCCTTGTCACCGAGTGATGGTCCTCCACTTTCCTGCCAGACTCCACATGCTCCACTGGGAGCCAGATTTGGAAGGCAGTGTGAAGTGAAAGCACTGATGCATTGGAAAGCTGTCTCTGCAATTATTTGGCATGCACCAGGCAGCAGCACCGTGCCCTGTTTGTTGTTTTGGTAGAGCTCGTATATTTGCAGAGCAGGCCCAGTTTCTTCTGACAGAGCACTAATGCTTATTTAATTTCCCAGGATTCTGTCATCAAGGCTGGCTGCATTTGATATGATGGAGTGTTTTGTCAGGCTGCTGCCTGTGCTGTCAGGGCCAGCCTATAAATACACAAAGTGCTTCTGCATTTCCCTATCTCTCACTCTGTAAGAGGAAATGGGCTTGCGATTAGCATTGAGAGGAACTTGTGAAATGACACAGCTGTGCTGTAAAAAACACCATCCCACAAACTTTGCTGCCAGAGGAACTCAGCAGCCAGCACTGACAGAAACCTGAGAGCAGGATTGCCCAAGCCATGGAGCGAGAACCGATGCGCATCAGGGAGGGCTACTTGGTTAAGAAGGTGAGTGGGTAGCTTTGGACTACCAGGTTGGGAAAATATAGGAAAACATTCTGTGAAAAATCTTGGCAAAGAGGTAGCAGGAAATAGCCACAGTTGCACTTAATTGTGTTAAACATCAAGGAAGAATAGTGAGATTAAAGAGGTCACATCACCTTGGCCTCGAGATGCTGTGTGGGGCCACCAGCACATCCATTCTTTGACTCTGCTCTGGAGTCGTTTGTGGTACAGCCCATAGGATGAAGCCTTTATTTTTATTTAAATCCACAGTGGCTTCCATTGGCAGAGCAACTACACGGGGAAATAAAAGGTGGTCAGAAAAATAACAGCGTTTAACTGCATAGTAGGATGGGTGTGGTATGTTCCCCTTGAAACACAAACTGTAGTTATTTTAGCATCAGTCAGACATTCCCTGGAAGCTCATATCTTCCTCGGGCATCACGTGGAGAGTGATTCATTGACCATAGTGTGTGATTTATTGATGCAGGGCAGCATGTTTAATACCTGGAAGCCAATGTGGGTTGTGCTCTTAGAAGATGGAATTGAATTCTACAAGAGGAAGGCTGATAACAGTCCCAAAGGGATGATCCCACTGAAAGGAAGCTCTATCCACAGCCCATGCCAAGATTTTGGCAAAAGAATGGTAAGTATTTTTTTTTACAAAAAGAATTGACAGCATAATTATAGTTCTGGTAGCATTGAAAAGGCAAAAGGCTGGTGGCTGCAAATTCCTTGAACTCATCCTAGTGGCAATTCTCACTTGCTTTAGGAGGTCAGGGTTGGAATTGTGTACTATTTGAATTCAGGACACTTCAAGAGGACTAATTCAGAAAGCATTTGAGGTCTCAGCTGCTTGGTTTTTATTAGATTTCTGAGTCTCTCAGAGAGCAGAACTAAATTTTATTGGTGTGAAGGCATTTTGCAGCTGCATGGCAACAACTTCTGTATTAAATATAAATCTAATTGCCACAGAATAAAGCTGGGGGGAAATATTTTGTGAGCAGGAGAAGCATTTATTTATTGTCAAGGAACAACAACTGGCTTGCTCTGACAGGAAGGAGATAAATACTGTGGCACATATATTTTGTTACAGGGTTCCTGAAAAATAATTGTTTGTAAAACAAGATTTCTCATATGAGCAAAGAATCCTATCATTAGTCATTTATTATTTTGTCAACTCAGTTTCATCAAATAGGCATCACATCCCCAGGAATTTCTCTGACAAAGGAGTCCCCCAGAATCTGGAACATCATCCCACCACCGTTTAAAGAAATTTACCACAGGAATGCCTGACTAAAGAGAGGAGTCTCTATGAGAGTATTGAAAAATAGGAAGTGTGAGAGACTGCTGAGAGAGTGAACTTTACTTTTTCATATGAGTAAAGTGAGGATAATTAAACCTGTCCCTAGGTTTTGTAGTAAGTGGAATCAGGGTCCCTTGTGTCCCTTGTTTGAAAGCTCAAAGCACATCACCAACATGCTTTGTTTACTACATCAATTGCAAAATGCAGGTGCTGAGGGCAAAAGAAGAAATCTTGGATTTTTTAAGCACAGATAAAGGCTCAGAAGGGGCTGCAACTGCATATTTTGAGGTTATATTTCAAAAATGCATTCACCACTGTTCGCTGTCCTTGATTTGATGTTTGATCATTGTTTAATATAACATAAATTCTGATATTCTTCACCTTTTTTCCATTTCCCCCATGGGGAAAACATGGTTTTCTTGTAGATAGCATTATCACGTTTGGTTGCTCATAGTTAGATTCATCTCTCCCAATCTAAACTATCTAACATGTTGGTATTTAATTTAGTCTAATGGTCTAATTTTCTCAAAAATCTCAAAATATCATCAGAGGGAAGCTTGGTCACATCTAGGACTGGAGATTCAACCTCTTTCCCAATTTCCAAGTCTATCTAGTTTACTGGTCTAACTTTGTAAATGCTAAAAAGAAAAGGTTTTGCCAGTCTTCTCCACGTGCTGAAAATGAAAACTTTTCTTTGGCATTTCAATTTTATGTTGCTTCTCAGCTCTTTGAGAAGACTAATTTTTTCCTTGGTAATAAATCTCATCAATCCTTTGGTATTTCATTCTGTTAATCTGGAGATTAACACTTAATTGGCTTGACTGCTGAATATTGGGATTTGGATAGATCAGTCTGTTTGCTTTTCTCATGCACTGTACATTGATTTTCAGTATGTTAGTCTTTTTTCCATGACAGAAAAGGTGAATATTGCTGGAAATATGAACAATATCAGACAAGAAAAGGTTACTTTTCTGTCTGAGATGGATTTTTGAGGACTTGTTGCGTTGTAAGTTTGAAATGCATCTTTCATGAAATTCAGTTGGACTTCTGCACAATTTCAGGGTGTCAGAATTTTTCCTGTTGGCCACAGTTTGGAAAATGCTTGTCAGGGATGTTCAGAAATGTATCATTTACAAACACAGGCTCCAGCAGACTCATTCAGTGTGTTGATTTCACTGATGTTATTTTGCTGCTCTTTGACAGTAGCCTTTGCTTTCCCCGCCCTCATCAAGTCATTCATGCTGTTGGCTTTGGCTTCACTTGGCATTTTTAGACACCTGCTGAGTCAGAACTTGTGATATTTATTATAACACCACTCCAGAACAAATTAGTGTCATTCATGAGGAACTATATTTTAGAGGAAGCTGAAACCTGAGTAATTAGATCCAGATTTTCCATCTGGAAGATCACTGGATGGAAATGAGTTCAAACAGTGTGAACTTTATTGGATGGTTTTAGAGGTTTGGTTTAGGTTTTTTTTTTTCAGGTTGTTGCTATTTTTTCTGTTTACAACTAGCTCTAGATGATCTATTCTCATTTTTGGGAAATACAGTCTTTGCATTGTTGCTAGTGTGTTTAGGCTACCTACCAGGCAAATATACCCAGGTACTCTCCAATGTATGACCTTTTTTCCCCCTTGTGAGTCAGTAGCTGAATACGATGTGGGGTATTTTTCCTCCTTCAGAATGTTCACATGCCTCTAAACATTAAAACAATTTTACATCCACTGCAAGCCTGCAGGGGCTGGGTGCTTCTGATGCATTAGGATTTAAACTTTTTAGTTACTTTTTAGGGATTTTTTTTGACTGCTTTAGTGTGTAACTCTAAAACTCCATATAGAGTGTTAGCTACTGTCTTCACATTTTGGTCAGATACAAGGATTCCTCTTGGCCTGAAGGTCAAGGACACTTCACTTTCTCAGGCCCCAAAAGTATAAACAAAAGTGAGTTGAGGGGGAAGCAAATTGAGGGTAAATGACTTCATTAACTGAAGCTGTAACTGGAAGATTAACTCCTGATATGCAAATGGACCAAACTTATATCTGTCTGAAAAACTCGTGACCATCATCCATCTTGAGTGTAGCCTCTGAGAGGCTTCTGACTGCCCAAGATGAACCTATTGAAGGCCTTTAATAAATACCTGCTTCTATTCTCTTAATCTTGTCTAGCCTCTGTTCCAGAGAGCCACTCCAAGGAAACACTTCAGCCTTTCAGCTGTGTTGAACTTCCCAGCAAAAGTTAGAATCAGCAGCTATATTGGTGCCACACACTTTGGATGTGCTGATGATGTCAGAATCAGTCACAGTGAAGTAGCAAAAGGATTCAGTTATGTGCATGTTCATGGTTCATGGTTCTCTTCAGTGCTTGCTCATGGTTTTCTTTAGAGTTTCTATAATTTTACTGTGTCTCTAAGTCACTTTCCATAGTCCTTAGGGCATAGGTAGGCTGTATGTTGTGGTGGTACTAGCTTAACAGTGCCCAACTGGCTACACCAAAGTAACTTTAAAAAAAACCCCACAAACCTCCCATAATTTATCATTCCAGTTTGTCTTCAAACTCACTGTGGCCAAGCAGCAGGACCACTTCTTTCAAGCTGCCTACCTGGAGGAGAGAGATGCCTGGGTGCGGGATATCAAGAAAGCAATTCACCACATAGATGGAGGCCAAAGGTTTGCCAGAAAATCCACAAGGAAGTCCATCAGGTTGCCTGAAACAATCAACCTGAGGTTTGTTCTCATAGATCTGCTCCCCCATTTACTTGCATCTGCAGTCAGTGTGTCAGGCATGTAACCTTGGTTCAGGAAGAACCATGAGCCTGTATGTCCATGGATTCTCTCACAGTCCTTTCTGCACCACTGAAAATTTCAGTTTGTACAGTGTGTCAGAAATGAGCTAGCAATGAGAACTGGGAAGCTCTTTTTTAATATACTATAATTTACCAAAACATGCTTATTTATCAAAGGTTTTTGCTGATTAAAAGATTTCTGGGCATACTGCAGGGCAAAAGTGTGAGCCAGCCAAAATGTGGCTCTTCCAGGAGAAGCATTTTATAGAATAAATCACTTATTGCAAAAATATTTTAGACCTTTTATTTGCCCTCCAAAGAAATGCTGATGTTAGCCCATTTTTGGATGGTGAGGGGACTGTGGTGCCTGCCAAAGAACATGAAGCTGGTAAAGGGAGAAGAAGAGATAAAGGGAAGCAATCTCTTAGTGCTTTAAAAAAATCAAGGATGACTTCTGTTTCTGAGCTCCAAGATAAAAATGAGCCTGAAGTCTTCTTATAAGACAGTAAAACCACAGAGGGCCAACATCATCTGAGAGCATGCAGGCTTTGGGACAGGGACAGGTTTTCTGCTCAGCCCAGGACCTTTGGATGAACACAGAGCACAGCAGTGAACCCTCCTGCTGGGGCTGTGGGGCTCTGTGAAGGTGCCTCAGCAGTGGGTGTTCCTCCCTTCACACTATAGTCACCACAAGTAGTTGCATTCTCGAAATAGGGAGATGTGGTGAGAGCCCTTTGTGCACTCCACCCTCTGCTCCCACAGCTGTGAGCTGATGCAGTCAGACCTCCAGGCTTTGCAACTGGATTTTTTCAGGAGATGCAGAAGATGCATTAAATTAAGCCATGTCACAGCTCTGCAGAGAGCCATGTGCCCACAAAACACAAAGCCCCCACTAATGACAATGATACTATTGTACAAACTGGCAAAATCTTTTTATTTGCTAACAGTTTCTGTGGTTCTTTATTATGCACAGTGCTTTGTACCTCTCAATGAAAGATCCTGAAAAGGGAATAAAGGAGTTGAAGTTGGAAAAAGATAAAAGAGTGTTCAATCACTGCTTTACAGGTAAGAAGCTCCTATCCCTCTGTTCCATACAATAGAGGGAGCACAGAGTTGAAAAACTAAAAAGATGAAACAACTCTAAGCTCTGTAGAGCACAGAGAAGTTTGATGGTTTTTTGCTAACCCAGGAGATGCTCAAAGGATGTAT